>JASSUY010029976.1:0-11404 GCA_032466535.1 Forpus xanthops
ACTGTGCTCCAGGCCCTACATCAGCTCCATTACCATTCTCTGGCCCCGCTCCAGCACCTCAATGTCTCTCTTGTAGTGATGGTCCAGAGCTGGGAAATGAGTCCTGAAGAGCATTGGTTTAGTGCATCCACTTAAAAGTGAGCTGACTGCTCATTGCTTAGTCAAAGCAGGTTTTGGAGCTGGTGAGGGCAGCATCAGCATCTCTTTCTGGCAGCAGAGTTGGCTATTGCATTAGAAATTCAGCCCTGCTTTTTGGGCTAAGCCCAGATCCCAGTGCCTTGCTTGAAACTCCTTTCCCTTCGTATCATACAAAGAAGAGGGAGATCTCCGTATTCAAGCTTAGGAAAGTCTTAGCCTGAGCCTCACAGCCCTCCCTGTTTGGACAGGAGTCGTGTCAGTGCAGCACAGGAGATGGAGCTTTAGTCCATGCCTTTGGAGAGCTGGTTTGGGCTTTTAGGAGCTGGGTAAATGGGGAGGAGTGACACTGAGAATAGGGGAAAGGGGTGGATGAGATGCAGGTTGTGTTGCAGAGGTGGGGGATCTGGTGCATTCGGCTGTGGCTGTTGATGCCCTGGGGTAGAAACAATGGCAGTCCAGGATTATTCATCTCCCCTGTGGGAAAAAGCTCATCTCTTCTAATCATCACTGTCCCAAACCCTCTTCTTGGGTGTAGGCCACTTCCAATGGTGCTGTGGGATTGGTATAGGGTTAAATAAGGGTAATTGATAGCCCTATTAATATTAATAGGGCTTGTTTTCTGTCTGCAGGAAGGGACAGGGCATGTGGTTCAGGTTCAGTCCATCAAGCAATGACCAGCTGCTGAGACTGGTTCAATAGCCAAGAGAAATTTGGGCATCATTGTGCACCTATGGGAAGCAAATGAAGCGTGGTTGGAGGCTTACACCATGCACAGCTGTGATGTTGAACCATGTGAACTGCATGCTCTGATCCTTCAGCTCTTCCTTGGGAGCAAGGTTAAGCCTGGAGAAGGTTTCTTCCTCCCTGTCCCTCAAGGCAGATGGGGCTGTTGTGTGCTGAGTGTTTCCCTATCCATAGCAGTGTGAAGCAGGACCTTGCAGAAGCAACTCATGGTGCTCCTAAGGTGCAGAGCAGCTGGGACAAAGATGCTTGGAAGGGACCAGGTGGCAGCTGAGTGATGAGCTGCACTGAAGGTGGTGATTAAACAACATGAAGGTAGATCCTTGCTAAATGGGAATGTTACTTTATGTGGGTGAAGGCAATGCCATTGTGGAGGGGAAAGTGATAGTCAGAGGAGTTTTGGGGAAGAAAAAGAAGTCAGGTACTTTGGGAAGGGTTGTGGGAAGCAGGAGGACTTAGGGCAGCAGGACCATGGCATTTCCAAGCCCTACTGTGGCACTGGGGAGTGATGCTCTCATTCACAGCCAGTGTTGGGGGTTTTATCCATCCTGACAAGAGGAATCTTGGTTCAGATGTGGAGAAAACACTATTTCCCAGTAGCCACTTCCCTGTCAGCCTGACAGAGATCCAGCCTGACTTCTGTGTAGCATTTTTGTCCATTATATCTGTTATCTCCTAAATCCTGTGCTATTGTGCTTGGAGGATGAGGAGGTGTTGCAGGATGGGAGCATCTCTCGGATGCTCTTTCCCTTGCGTTATTAAGCACTTAGCTCCTTCCACTTGCAGAGTGAGGGTTATACAAGCATTCCCCATGGGGCTTTCCTGGAAGGGGAAAGGAGTCAATGGACTAATTCACTAAAAGCAAGTCCAGCCTCTAAGATTCTGCATTAAAAGGTCTTTTCCTCAGTGCATAGCACAGGCTGGAAGCTGGCAACAACACAAGGCTGAAGATAATGGGAAGACAAAGGTCATGTTCTTGTGGTTCTTTGCTCTGAGGGCACACCTGAAGCAGGCACATGGAGGCAATTAGAGTGGTAATGGTCATGGGGAGCCAAGAACCTTCTGGTGCCCCCTTGAAGCTTCTGCCAGTAATAATAACCTTTGGCCCTTGGCTCCAGGTTGTCTTTTTGGTGTGTCTCATTCAGTTTTGGTCTTGCTCAAAGGATTACACTGATGCTGTGGCTCCTCTGTGCTGCTGGATGGACTGAGGGATCATGTCCTCTGAGCAGCCTCTCTGTGATCCACCACAGGAGTAGGAGTCATAGAACCATAGAATAGTTTGGGATGGAAAGGACCATAAGATCATCCAGTTCCCTTCCAGACCTTTGTGTTTCTCAGCTTAGGAATTTATGAGCCTCTCCTCTGTTAATTTATCTGCCGCTTGCAGTACAGCCTGGAGCTGGTTGCCAGTCTGGTCGCTCCTTGCCAAGAAAGGATTTGGTCTACGCTTAATGCAAGCTCTGAACTGACCTTGTTTTTATGTTTCCAAGCCATTCACAGGCTCCTCTATCCCTTCCCCTCAAGGATGGACAAGAGAATTCTTGTCATCATTTATCTGAAGTGGATAAATGATAACAAGATGATAACAAATATATATATAATAACAAATGATAACTGGAGGGGGGCTCTTCATCAGGGACTGTAGTGATAGGACAAGGGGCGATGGGTTTAAACTGAAACAGGGGAAGTTCAGGTTAGATATAAGGAAGTTCTGTATTGTGAGGGTGGTGAGGCACTGGAATGGGCTGCTCAAGGAAGCTGTGGCTGCCGCATCCCTGGCAGTGTTGAAGGCCAGGTTGGACACAGCCTTGGGTGCCATGGTTTAGTGTGAGGTGTCCCTGCCCATGGCAGGGGGTTGGATCTGGATGATATTAAGGTCCTTTCCAACACAAACCATTCTGTGATTCTGTGCTTCCTGTAAAAGGTGTCTTTCCTTACTAAATGTGATGCTGATGCTGGCTGCATTCTGGCAGATCTCACTGGATCCTCCCATGGTGCCTGGATGAGGATAGGGGATTATAAGCTGCCTGGTGTGAGCATGGCTCACATACATCCAGCCTTTGAAGTGAAATTATTCATCAGACTGCTTTGTCCTTAGCATTAGAAGGACACAGCCTTAAATGCAAAAGCATCATTGAAATCAGTGAATTAGATTCATTGCTGCTTCTTAATGCACTGTGTTTCAACATCTAAAAATTACTGTTCAGGGAGCAGGGAATAGCATAATGATAGCAGAGGGTGCTGCAGAAAGGAGCCTGCGGCATCCACTGCCCTCTGAGCTCCAAGGGAGGGAATAGTGCAAGTCTTCCCAGATATCTGAAGGAGGGCTAAAAGGATGCTGGAGAGGGACTCTTCATCAGCGACTGCAGCGATAGAACAAGGGGTAACGTGTCCAAACTGGGCATGTTTAAGTTAGATATAAAGCAGAAGTTCTTTACAGTGAGGCACAGGGTGCCCAGAGAAGCTGTGGCTGCCCCATCCCTGGCACTGTTCAAGGCCAGGTTGGACACAGGGTCTTGGAGCAAGCTGCTCTAGTGGAAGGTGTCCCTGCCCATGGCAGGGTTGGGACTGGCGGAGCTTTAAGGTCCCTTCCAACCCAAATCAGTCTGATTCTGTGATTGCATGAAAGTAAAACATGAGGTTTGGTTAAACCAAGGGCTGAGTTCAGCTGTTGCAGGCGGTGCTTGAAGGCAAAAACAAATGGGAGGAAGTGGTGGTGGGAGGACAAAAGCTGGAGCCCTGCAGCTGGAGCAGATCAAGAGTCATTTCCTTGGTCTGGCAGACATGAAGCCTGAGGGAAGCACTGTTGATGTGTCAGCTGGTTTCTGTGTAACAAGAGGTCACTTCCTTGAATGAACTCCCCATTGACCTAATCCTGACCCTCTTCCTCTGAGCACGATCCAGTTTTGTTCTTCCAGGAGGGGACAACGCACTGTGGCTCTGCATCACTTGCTTTGAAGATGGCTCCCTGCCTCAGGATGTGCTTCTTTTAGGGTTTGGGGTGGTTTTTGGTGTGAATTGGCTTAGCTTTGGCATACACCCCTGGACTCTTTGGCTTATTGCTTCTGCATTTCTGTTCTCTCAGGCTATACAGTAACCCTGTCATTCATATGTGTTTGAGGCTGAAGGATACCTACACCTGTAAAGAAACAGGGACAAATCCTCTCTCCATCATCTTTCCTTCTTGCCTCACTTCTATTCAGTCCAGGACCATCAATGGCTTGACCAGGGATGAATAAATGCAGCTCGTGTCTGCCTTTATAAACCCTCCAGGGCAAGGGCTTGTCCTTTCCTTGCTGCCAAACCACTTGACACCATCTGAGTTATTTGTACAGAGCAATAAATTCTCCAAGTCATCCTTGTTTAAAATAAAACCCCAGTGCAGTTTGAGAGGGAGTGAAATGGCACTGGTTCTTCTCTGATATATATGTCTATATATTATATATATAACACAGAGGCTCATGGCCATCTGTTCCCAACCTCCATGCTGTCTTGGTGCCACGTATGGTTGTAGAGATCCAGTGCATATGCCATACCCCAGGCACCCCTGTGGACAGGATGGTCCTGAACTGGGGCACGTGGAGAAGTGAAGGAGAATCATTGAATGGTTTGGGTTGGAAGAGACCTTCAGAGGTCATCTTCTTCATTCCCCTTCCAATGCAAAGCATCTTTGAGAAAGCCTTTAGGGCTGGCGGTGTCCTAGAGCACAGCACTTGGCCCTTGGGAGTTGAGCTCAACAGGACCAAGCCTTTATAGTGGGGTGCTAACTTGAGTGATCTGTTGACCCCGTCACATCCTCATCTGGATGCTCATTTCTATGAAAAACCACCAACAGGTCTCTTTTAGATTATTCTTGAGCATAGAAAGTGCAACCAAAACCAGCACCCCAGGGTGATGCTCCTATGGGAGTTTAATACGTGCTCTGGCTTCACCCTCTTTTTGGCTTTGGCTTCCCAAGTGCCCTAAAGATCAGTGCTTCAGCCACTGTTCCTGGTCTCTGTGGGGCAGAGACAAGCTGGCACCACTTCTCCAGCCCCTGAGCCTTGTAGTATCTTGCTTAGATCCCATAAGAAGAAATCAGGTCAGCAAAGATGAGCCAAAGCAATCACCCTTTGGGTAATACCTGAGGCCAGCAGGAGCTGCATTGACCAATAAGGCAAGAGGCTGCAGCATGGGAGGGGTGACCTGTGTGCTCACATAGAGATGAAACAAAGCATCCTATATCTCTGGTGTTTCTGGATCTTTGGGAAGAAGCCACCGCTCAGTGATGCATTCCTCCCAGTTCCCCTCCAAGAAGGAAAAGGGTGGACAAACCATCTTAATGCAGAATGGTGATGGATGGTAAAAGCTTGTCTGTGGTCCGAGACACATACCACTAATAGACTTATGGAGGAATTAATGATGGAAAGCTTAAACGGAGTGCTTAATAACTGGAGAAACTGACTAAAATCTAACCATAGATGTTCAGGTTGTATACAGCCCATATAAACCATGTAGTGAGTTTATGTGGAGACCTTGTGCTGCCTACTGCTGGGAGAGCTTGTGCATGCTCCTGTCTTGGAACTGTTGGACCTGTATTGTTGTGTCTGTCAGTAAACTGGCAGCAAACTGAGCAGGAGATGAAGGCTTCAGAGTCTCATTTGGAAATGCTGTGCATTGTCTGGTATTGGGAATGGCAAGCAGGTCAGGAGGAGGAATGAAGCTTGCTTGAGTCTGATGGCTCTGAGATACCAACAGCCATAATGAAACAGGGACAAACCCTCTCTCCAGCATCTTGCCTCGCTCAGCAGAGCCTGTGCTCCAGTCCAGGAGCATTGATGGCTGGACGAGGGATGAATAAATGCTGCTTGTGTCTGTCTTCATAAACACCACATGGCAAGGGCTTGTCCTTCCCTTGCTGCAGTTTCATGACTGTTAAATGCAGGCTTCATCCTTTTTGGTGAATAGCCTGTTGGAGGTGGCTGGGTGCTTATGGCCAGCCCTGCTGCCAAGTTCCTCTCCACTTCCTTCTTTTAACAACAGCAGAGCTCAGCCTTTTCCTGCTGGCTGCCTATTGAATCACTTTATGTAATGCTCCTTTTTGTTCCTTCTCCCAGCTAACAGAAGCTCCTGAGCCCATATTTCTAGAGGGTGTTTTTGTCTTAAAGAGGGTTTCTTTGTGAAGTCACACCGTGGGTTTGAATAACCAGAATAGGTGTGTGCTGGGAGTTACTCCTTTCAATGGCTTAAACTCACGATAACCTCTTCATCATCACTGCACCATCAGAGATTAACTTGGACAGTGATGGGGGCAAGTCCTGGTTTTGGGTAGAAGTGCTATTGTGTTATAAATGTGATACAATGGCAAACCAAAGGGTAATTCCTCATTGCTTAAGGGGGTATCCCCATGGAAAAGTAGTTAGGAAGTTTTCATCTGCAGTATGCACTTGCAAAGTGTAGGTGATTTTCCTTTGCAGCTTCAGGTTCTTTGTTTTCCCATCAATAACTTGGCTTTTAGGATAATGAAAAACCAAAACAAACCCCCACATGATTTGCATTCCTAAATCCTGTTGTAGAAGCTTGGCCTTCAGTGAGACACAGAATTGGGATGCAGGCAGGGCAGCGTTCAGCCAACACAATTGCCAAACCTGTATTATGTTGCCTAGAGGCAGAAATGATGCAGCGGAGATTATGGCCGCATCATTTTGCTCTGGGATGTAACAATAGCTCTGTGATGAGAGGGGGGTTGGACCATTCCTTCCCAAGTACGGTGGTTTCTCACAGCAGGGCTTACTTGAATAGGTTCCTTCCTTTCCACCAATGCACCTCCACCACCATGTTCTCCAGGATAGGGACTGATGGCCCCAAAGTGGTACAAGCTGTAGAACAGCCTCATGGCTCACGCCTGTGATTCATAGTCCCTTGTACCAATGTGAACCCCAAGAACAAGTCTGAGGCCTGGTGTAGATAGTTTCAAGCCAAAGCAGTTCCTCTGGTTGAGGTTAGACCAAACAGCTACAAGTGGTGGTGCAATTGAGGGTGCAGCATGCCATGGTGAGAGGATGGGCTTTGAAGGGTGTGTATATTTTGAACCCATGATGTTGCTAAACCAGGGTTTTTCCTCACTTTGCAAGTTGTTAGCATCATCCCAAGGGAGCTTCGTCAATGGAAATGCCTACAAGAGCTCAAGACTGGGACATAATGGAAGATGGAGGTCTTGGGAGAAGGTGGCCAGCAGTGCTGTAGTGGGTCAGAGGGGTGTATCTGTTATTGGATGTTAAACAGCCATGGGAGCTTGGTTTTGGTGTGGCTCCCTCGAGTCCATGGCTCCATGGATATGATTTAAGGGAAGGAGATCCAGGTGGAGCTCTCTCTCAGAGCTGATGGGTTTGCTCTCCCTCCCATCTCTAGGCCGTAGTCGCATGCACTCAAAGGGTCAGGCTGGTTCAGATGATGCAGCATGAAAAGGAGCCAGGTGACATTGTTTCCATAGAGGAATGATGGTTTGGGTGCTGATCAAACTGTGCTGGGACTTGAAACAGAGAGGGACCACTTCAGCCTATGGATGGGGTAACCTGGTGCACATCATCCCGCTGCTCTGAGCATCCCACCCCTAGTTTGTCAGCGAGGCACGTGAAGACTTCCCTGCTTGGGCACTGAGATCTGCAGATCTGTCAGGATCCAGGGAGTGTTTTTGCTTAGCAGCTCTGCAACCAGACACATCAAACCAACTCAGTGGGAGAGGCAATCTGGGGAGGGCTGCGTCTGAATGCATGGAGATGCTCTGGGGGCCTCTGCATCAGTCTTGGCTGGGCAGAGACCGAAGAAGTCCTGGGCTGAGTAATGATGAGGCTTACCAAGAGTGCATCCCTGGAGAATGCAGGTGGGAGGAACGGGAACAGTGGGTCCAAGGTCTCTGCACTTGTTCCTCCTTCCCATCCTCCCTCTCCATCTGCTCCTGCCGAGGCGCGGTGCTCACAGCAAGTTGTGTCTGTTCACATCTCATTGCTTTAACAGAGACCTCTTGCTGCCTTTGTACTTTGGCTGTGCAGAAGGTAAAACCACAGAGAGACTTGTCAAGGCTGCTAAGCCTGCAAATTGACCTTTAGATCTTGTTTGCCATTGTCCCCAGCTCTTCCTGGTGCCAGAACAAATGGCACAGCGTGGTGCTGAGCTACACAAGCAGAGTCATGGGGTTAGTGGGGAGGGTATTTATGTGATGCCTTCTTTTACAAGCGAGTCCTGTTTGCTGTGGGTGGAGTGCCCAACGCCCTGTGCATGGTGTGGGAGCTGATAACAGATACAAATGTGTGTATATTGAGATATAATGGGTGCATTAGCAGGAGCGATGTCTGACCGAGGTGACGGAAGCCATCGCAGTTTTATGGGGTGCAAGTATCGCCAACCAAACCTACCCTTCAATGTGTGCAATTTTTAGTAGGAGCTGTAGCAATAGGACAAATGGGAATGGCTTTAACCTGCCAGAGGGGAGACTGAGATGAGCTCTTAGGCAGAAGCTCTTCCTTGGGAGGGTGCTGAGGCGCTGGCACAGGGTGCCCAGAGAAGCTGTGGCTGCCCCATACCTGCAGTGCTCAAGGCCAGGTAGGACACAGGGGCTTGGAGCAAGCTGCTGTAGTGGAAGGTGTCCCTGCCCGTGGCAGGGGCTGGAGCTGGGTGAGCTTTAAGGTCCCTTCCAACCATTCCATGATTCTATAATAATCCCCCTTTAAACACAAACCCCTGGTTTTCTGACCTTACCCTAATTCCCTTCCCTATCAGCCCGGTGCAAACTCACATCCCAGCAGCATTAATGACCTATATGTCAGCACTGTCACCATTGCTCGCTGTGCTTGGATACCTGGGTTGTGTGAATGACATTAAAACCCAGCATCCTTCCAGTTCCCCATTGCCCAGGCTGGGGGAAGCACAGCCACACTAATAGATTATATTGCTGGTACTGCGAGGCTGAGTGAAATCACGGCTCCTGAATCAGCCAGGCTCTGCAGTGCAATTACACTCGTCTGCTCCTTGCAAAGTCTTGTTAGCAGCAAACGGTCCTGGCATGCAGCAGATGTTGTCTCTCACGTGGTTATTTTCCCCTCTTCGCTCTTTCCCTCCCTGCAGCTGGCTTAACACGATCCAGATCATCATTGACTCCAAAGCTCAGTTCTGCACTGAGAAACGTTTATGATGAACCAGTCACCGATTATAAAGGCAATTAAAGGGCAATTTGCTCATTACTACCCCAGGTGGACTGGGGCTAACAGGAGAAGATTAGGGTGATGATGCAGGTTTAAATGCACTTGTGTGTGTTGGGAGTAGAGAGTAGCAAAGGGGAGAAACCCTCATTCTATTTGTTGGGAAGCAAAATCGTATCACCAAGCGCAAGATAATTGTGCTGATTGAGTCTTTGTCTTCCCTTTAATGGACTTCAATAACACAAAGCCAAATTGGCCTGTTCTGGGCTCCCATGAGCCAGAGCTCGTACCTCTGCATCAGCCTCTCATTGATAGGGACCTCACAGTCCTCTCTCAGCCCTGGCTCTGATTTCCACCTCTGTCCCACATCTCTTGCAGGAGGAAGGAAGTGGGAAGGAATATATGAATCACCAGGGCTTTGAATCGCTAGGTTGTCCCTCCCTGTGTTATCAGGCTGTATCTTTTGATAGGACCATGCACACAGGCTTCCTCTAAGCTGTATTTTGCTGCCTGGAGCTCAGCAGGGATCTTCAGGGAGGGAAAATCATCTCTGATGTGCTTAGGATCCTTGGGATCCTCCAGGACAGGTTCTGCTTGGGGGTAAATAGGCATGGGTGGTTCCCATGGCCAAGGTGGTGCAATGGCTTTTGGCTTTCCCCTACTATTCTTTGCTGTTCATGGCAATGGAATGAGCTTTAAGGTCCCTTCAACCCAAACCGCACTGGGATTCTATGGACTCACTGTTTGCTGAAGCCTCGGGTGCCAGGGGCAGTTTGAGTTGGTTTTGTAGTGACTGATACCTGAACCCAGAAGGCCCTCAGGGTGTGTGTATGTGTGTGTTCATGCTGCCCTTTCCTCTTGGGGTCATGGTGCTGGGAGGGTGACACAGTGTTTGCTTGTGGGAGAAGCACCTGCATGGGTAAACTTTATTGCTCATCTGGTTTCCATCTGCTGCTCAGGAGGGAGGGGAGGAAGCCAAGGTGGTAACCTTCTGTGCTCAGAGCATCTCTGCTTCACCCCTCCCTTGCCCATACAAACCCCAGACACTGTAGTTCAGTCTGGCTGCAGAACAAGCTCTTTATGATACATCACTGTCCATAGGAAAGGGAAAACTTAGTTCAATGCTTCTATTGGAATCCCAGACTGGTTTGGGTTGGAAGGGACCTTAAAGCTCCTCCAGTTCCAACCCCTGCCATGGGCAGGGACATCTTCCACTAGAGCAGCTTGCTCCAAGCCCTGTGTCCTACCTGGCCTTGGACACTGCAGGGATGGGGAAGCCATAGCTTCTCTGGGCACCTTGTGCCAGCGCCTCAGCACCCTCACAGGGAAGAGCTTCTGCCTAAGATCTCATCTCAGTCTCCACTGTGGCAGCTTAAAGCCGTTCCCCTTGGCCTGTCCCTGCCTAGGCTTTCTTGGCTCTTTTTTACCTAGTTCCCACTGGTCTCTAGTTCATCACCCGCCCTTGTATGGGGTAGGCATGGAGCTCCGTGGCTTTGAGCGTGCTTCTCACCCTGAAGGTGCAGAATCAAGGCCCGATGTACTCCATGCAGTCCTGGGGGCACTGCAGCCTTGGTGAAGCAGTGCCTTGTTCCCTTGCTCTGTACTGGACCAAAAGCACTTTAAAATGCCACATCCAAGTGTGTACCTAAATGGGAAGCACCTACTGCAGCATCATTAGAGCTGCCTGAATGAATCCTTCAAGAGCAATATGCCCTTAGGGACCATCTTTGGTAGTGAGAAGAGGAGCTGAGGGAAATGAGAGTTGTGATTTGCAGAGGGAGCCTGCTCCTGATAAGGGGGTATAGCACCTTCATTGCTGCCATAGGTGTGACAGTAGGTTCTAATGGTTCTACCCCTTGTCTGTCAATACAGGGTGCTCTTTTGATGACTGCAAAGGGCTTCCCTCTGTTAAAATGAGCAACCAGAGGGTTTTAATTTGCAGACTCTTCCCTGGTGATGGGGAAATCACAGCTAACTGCAGCTCTGCTCTGGGAGAAGGACCCTGAACATCCAACATGCTTTACCCTGTGCTGATTCCTGCAAAACAGGATATGTTTCTCATGCTTTTATGTTCTCTGTTGATCTAATACCAAGCAACATCCTCTCTCTACACTGCAGATTCACCTAAAGGTAGAAAGGGCAGCCGTGGTGATTCGGAGAAAGCTCCACTAACAAACTTGCCAATGGACTTTTCTAATTGATAAGCAGGTATTCTTTATTACAGGGAAGGGAGACACAGGGGATACCTCCTCCTAACGTGCGTCCACTTATTGCTACACAAGCAGTCCTTATATAGCTACCAAGCACACATACATATTCATGAGGCTACAGATGGATTACATCATTTT
>JASSUY010029977.1:0-19012 GCA_032466535.1 Forpus xanthops
CCTGTTTAAGTTTGAACCCATTACCCCTTGTCCTCTCATTACAGTCCCTCATGAAGAGTCCCTCCCCAGCATCCCTAGAGGCCCCCTTCAGATACTGGAAGGCTGCAATGAGGTCTCCACACAGCCTTCTCTTCTCCAGGCAGAACAGCCCCAACTCTCTCAGCCTATCTTCATACAGGAGGTACTCCAGTCCCCTGATCATCCTCATGGCCCTCTTCAGCACTTGTTCCAACGGTTCCATGTCCTTTTTACGTTGAGGACACCAGAACTGCACACCCCATAGTAATCAGTTCCTCCCACCAGAAGGTAAAGAGTATGGAGAGAGATTCAGTTGATTGGATATAGGAATGGGATTCAGCTCTAGATTAGGACAGCCAGCTGCAGACATCTCTACATAAGTCAACACCTACAAATTCATCAAAGTCAATGACAACCTAGTCATTACAATCAGCAGGCATTTAAGGAATGAGCAATCAACTTGCTTTAGCTGCTTGAACACAGACAACTAGTGCTGATGGAAATGTCCTACATCATCTTATTTTGGTTCCAGTGCAAAAAGGTTTGAGATTCCCATAAGTCTGTGTTATATCTGAAAAGCCAAATATAAGATAACCCTGGGGACTGCAGGCAGCAAAGAACGTTTCCAGACACCTATGCTGCAGCTTCAACAAGGGGTGTGCACAGTGGTGTACCCAAAAGGCCTCCAACTGCCATACCAGAAGAGTGTCAGCAAACTGAATCCAAGGTCCATGGCCTTGTATCCACTGTTCTTTGGGAGAGATGAGCATGTTACATTTCCAGCTATGTGTGGGTGATTAGGGATCCCACCACAAGATGCCACAGAATCACAGAATGGTTGAGATTGGATGGGACCACTAGAGGTCATCTTGTCCAACATCTCCTGCTAAAACATGGTCCCTAGAGCCATTTGCACAGGATCATGTCCATGTGGCTTTCAAATATCTCCAAGGAGATCCTACAGGCTGTCAGAAGCGAGTATTACTCTTTACAACTCTTTGCAAACCAGTACCAGGAAGAACAGCTCAAAACCGTACCTGAGAGATACAATTCCAGACCTATTTGTGATGTATGGGAACACGGGTATGAAAGAAAACAGCATTTCAGGATGCTGCAGTGGAATGATGAAACATGAGATGCCTCCAAGAAGTCTTGTCTTAAAAGAGACTACTGGAGAAGGAGGACTTTTCCCTGGGCCATCAGGCTGTGCCATGAGGAAAAGCCACCCACTGCCAGTGGGAAGGCACTGCAAAGGGCTGAAGGACTGCTGGTCAGTGGGCTCTTGGGCTGGAAATGTGAGTACATACCCGTTTTCTGCATCCTTGTCTCTGTGCTGCCTGGTGAGACAGGGCGGGGGGGGCACAAAATCACAAATATATAAACCTTTAGAGTCAGTTTTAAGTAATGTTGTTTGATGGCTTTGTAACAGCAGCAATGGAAAATTACTGAGGTGTATGATTCACAGAAAAAAAATAAGAGTACAGCCAGAGAACATACTGAGAATTCTTGCATAAGATAAACCATTGTAGTTGACGTAGTTTTAGACCTTTATGACCCCAGTACAAAATGAGCGTAAGAAAAACAGGTTAGAAGAACAGGATGTAAGGATAAGGAGTATCTGTAATGGCAGGGGCCCAGGATGGGCTGCAGTTAAACTAACTGATAAGTAGAAGGACAGGATGATTGTTATGTCTATGGTGTTAATGAACCGGTTCAGCTGGTATAAGCATCTACTGCGCATACTTCAAAGGCTGTCAGCAGTGATGAAGATTGTTGGAAGAAGTAAACGACCCTCAGAAATCACCATGACATTTTTGTATGCATGCGGGGAAATTTTCTGGAAAATGATGTAATCCACACATAGCCTCATGAATATGTATGTGTGCCCAGCAGCTATATAAGGGCGGCCTGTGTAGCAACAGGTGGAGCTATCATCCGTGTCTCCCGGCACCACAATAAAGAATATCTGCTTGTCAACTCAAAACTTTGTTTTTCACACCCAAAGCTAAACCGGTCTGATTCTATGATTCTATGGAAACCATGTTTTGCACAGGAAGTCAGCAACTAGTTAGTCTGCAACACATGCACCTAACTGTGCAACCAGTGTCACAAACAAGATCAAGGTAAACAGAAAATACAGCACCATCAGCACCATTGCCAACTGCTGCACTGGAGGGGAGACTAAGGCCGCTGCTCACCAGGAGCTCAGTGCTTCTCACACCAGCTGTCTCCAGAGAGAGAGTCCCTCTGCATGCTTTGTCTCAATCTTTCCCCTTTTTTTTTTCTCCTTAAAAATCTTCCTAGTGGTTTAAGCCGTAACTCAGACCCATGCAGCCACATGCTCACTCCCCCACCTTCTTTCCCCCCACTCCCAGAGGGATGGGAAGGAGAATCAAAAGAATGTAACTCCCATAGGTTGAGATAAGAACAGTCCAGTAACCAAGGTATAACACAAACCACTGCTGCTACCATCAATAATAATAAGGGAAATAACAAGGGAAGAGAATACAACCGCTCACCACCTGCCGACTGATACCCAGCCTGACCCGAGCAGTGATCTAGCCCTTCTGGGTAACTGCCCCCAGTTTATATAGTGGGCATGACATGCTGTGGTATGGAATACCTATTTGGTCAGTTTGGGTCAGGTGTCCTGTCTCTCTCCCAGCTTCTCCTCCTCCCTGGCAGAGCATGAGACTCTGGCCAGATTGGTCAGAGTAAACATTACTGAGCAGCAACTGAAAACATCGGTGTTATCAGCACTGCTCCCAGGCTGAAAGTCAAAAAACACAGCACTGCACCAGCTACTAAGGGGAAGAAAAATGACTGCTACTGCTGAACCCAGCACAAAGTTTAATTATTACATCCAATGCATGCCACCAGCTGAAGACACAGCTCACAGCTCCTTGTGCTGCAAGCCCTTACCAACACCAGTGGGGTGTCCTGTTTGAGTGCTGCCAAATCCAGAAGCCCAAGATGGCCAAGGCTGCCATGGCTTAACATCCCCACCTTCAGCCAGCAGCAAGGCTGAGCGTGTAACCTCAGGTGGCACACACATATACACCCCAAAATGGTAGATGGACAATTAGATAGATGATACACAGCCCTTTTCATACCCTTATCCCTCTATTTTCCCACATCTGTGGCTCTCCAAACCACCTTGACCCCTCCTTTTCCCTGCCTTTGCTTCCTCCCCCTGAACATAGAAACATAGAATAGTTAGGGCTGGAAAGAACCTTAAGATTATCTAGTTCCAACCTCCTGCCATGGACGGCATTTACCACTTCTCTGGGCAACTTGTGCATGTGCTTCACCACCCCCACAGGGAAGAACTTCTGCCTTATATCTACCCTAACTTCCCCTATTTCAGTTTGAACCCATCACTCCTTGTCCTATCACTACAGTCCCTGATAAAGAAACCCTCTCCAGCATCCTTGTAGGCCTCCTTCAGATACTGGAAGTTGCTCTCAGGTCTTCACACAGCTTCTCTTCTACAGGCTGAACAGCCCCAACTCTCTCAGCCTATCTTCGTATGGGAGGTGCTCCAGCCTCGATCATCCTCATGTCCTCTCTGAACTTGCTCCAACAGCTCCATGTCCTTATGCTGAGGACACCAGAACAGCATCCCATAATAACTCTTGTACAATCCCAAAATGCTGTTCCCCTGCATCCCATACTGTGTCACTCACCCCTTCAGTCCAAGAAGTGATCTGGAGAGCTGCCCCACTTGACTATCATGATTGGTGCCACCTCTAGGCCCATGGACAGTCCAAGGAGCAGCTGGGTCAGAGAATCCTTGGCACCATGGATGTTCCCTGGGTTCCTTCACCTCTCATCATTCCTCTCTTCTCTTCATTCATGGAGATAAGCTTTTAATTACAAAACTGTTCTCATGGCGGGGGGGGGGGGAAGGGGCTCCCTGCATGCCAGCCCTGGGGGATACCTGCATTCACCGGCCCTACATTATGCACCCATGGAGAATGCCCTGTAAGAGCAATCCCACAGAGACCTTTCAAATAGGAACAGGGTGCTTTCCCCAATACACCACTTCTTTCTGCAAGAGGTTTGACCACTCTGTTTCCTGCCACTGCAGCAACTCCGGGAAGAAACCAGACAGGAAAGACCAGTGTTAGCATCTGTCCCTATCACAGCCCTGGCCTCTCTCCTCTCTGCGCCAGCCCACATCTCATCCTGTTCCAGAGTGCCCTTTGCAACAACCTCAGGAGACCCACAGCCCTCAGCACTGGAGTTACCTTGGACCCTGGTAGCCTAGGACACTCAGGCTGAGGTGCCATGGTGGATTTTTCCTGCCCCAGGGGGCTCCATCCAGCCAGGCCCCAGCTGCTGCACCTTACTGCAACTTCACAGGAGCATCCTCTGGTTCTGCAGGGCCTGAAGTAAACAAGTATGAGGTTGCAAGAGAGACCAGACATGGGGATGTGGCTTTAAGAGGGGGTGTCAGGGATGCAGTTCTGGGGTGTCAGGATGGACCATTCTTGAACTCGACAGTGATCCTTCAGTATCAAACCTCCTTTCCTGGGTCTTCTTCCCAGGGCCTTATCCCATGGGACTGTATCAAGCAGATACGTAAAGAGGCCAAAGCCTGCTCTCCTGAAGTCTAGCACTGTGATCTTGACTTTTGCCCAGCTACCTCCCCTCAGGACCCTGAACACCCTCTCATGGTCAGTGCAGCCAAGACTACGTTTCGCCTTCACATCCCTGACAAGCCCTTCCTTGCTGGTGAGTATGAGATCAAGAAAAGTACCTCTCCTCATTAACTGCTGTATCACTTAGAGAAGGAAGATGTAATTGATGCTCTCCAGGAACCTCCTGGATTACATATGCCCTCCTGTGTCGTACTACCAGCATATATCAGGGTGGTTAAACTCTCCCCATGAGGACCAGGGTCATGCTTCCAGTGAGACTGCTTACAGCTGTAGGCAGCTCCATCCATTTGTCCCCGCAACATCTCATATTTCTCCTGACAAGTCAAGTCATACCATGCAGGAGAGGCTCACCCACAACCATAACTTCGTGCTTCCCACTTGCACGGTTTGAGCTGGTCTGCCCAGACAACTCATTTGAGAGCACACTCACCTCCTCCTCAGCTTTGAGGACAGTGAACCTGTTCCACTGCTGCAAACCTTCAGGTGGAGCAGGAGCTTCCCTCTCAGTGGCAGAAGCCACCAGCTTTCAGCCCTTGCCTTCCCTGCAGTTTCTACTTACAATCTGCCACAGACTCTGCCTGTCACCCCACTACAGCTGAGGTCCACGGATCTTGAAGTGCAGGGTCTGAGAAGATACTGTCTTTCTGCTGCTCCCTGACACTGCTTACCCTGCTGACTTTATCCTGTAACTGGCTCCACCTTGTAATGCAAGTCTCCAACACCACCACCACCTCCACACCTCCAGCAAGGAAAACCCTCTCTGCCAGTCTCAGGGGGAGGCCCCAGGCACACCCTGGCACTTACAGGGTTTCATCCACCATCCAAAACCTGGGCTGAAGCCTTTGCCCTGGCAGTGACAGCTGCTCCAACACCTGCTTGAGAGCACACTCTGTGCTCTGCCACCATCACACCTGAGAAGACTTAGGTTGGTCTGAAGCAAGATGAGGCCCCCATCTTTGCACCCTTATGTGTCAGCTATCTGCACTCTCAATTCAGCTGCAGCTCAGACAACTTGCCATTCATCCTATAGTCCAGCCATATAGGCTCATCTCCTCAGTGAGGCTGCAGGGTCATACTAGATCATACCAAAAAAACTTCCTTAAGTGAAAGAAAATTATTCCTACTGTTCTCACATCATCCACCAAGGCAGACATGCCAGGCACCGTGGAGAACCCCTTAGATCAAGGTGCTCCAAAGCAACACCAGCTTCAGGGTGCCTCAACTGCTACAGATACAAAAGCATGCAATGAGCACTTGTATTCAGCTAGGGAGTTGAGAAAGGAGACCAGGACAGCCTGCCAGGAAAACTGGACATCAGGAAAGAAGCAGCAGGCAGTAGAGCTCAGGAGGATGTGGTGGAAGCTTGGAAATAGGCAGCTACATTGTAGGAGGTGTCCCAAGCTGAAGAGGGATAAATAAAAGAAATACAGGTATGGAACTAGTTAAAGAGAGAGGAGGCAGTGAACATTCACATAAACCCCATGTTTGTTAGGTAATTATTCTCAAGAAGATCAATATACTGCATTGAGGTTTCAGTCACATCTCAAGTCTGCTCACACCTATTCTAGGGATAAAAGCACCAACAATTGTTCTCAGAAAAAGAACCTCCAGCCCTTCAGCTGCTCTTTTTCACGAGTAAATTCAACTTACAGCTTCCCAGTAAAGCTTTGAAGGTTGTTTTTGGGGGAGCAGCTACATTCTCTTACAAGATCAAAGCAGGAGATACCCATACCCTTGAAAAATTCTGATCTCCACAGATTTGGGTTTACATGGCAAGGGTGGGATGCTGCAGGGGTGGCCTTCGCTGAGCAACCAAGGTGTCTTTCTTTACAAAAGCTGCATCTCTGTAAAAATGTATTTAAGAAAGGATAAAACGTTGCCCACAGTGAGGAAAACAAGTACAGAAGAAACAATCCTACTAACACTAAGAGTAGAGCAGGAGGAGTGGCAGGATAGGCTGTCAACAGATTCCCCTGCAGCCCATGGAAGTGATAGGGCAGGCTGTCCCCAGCAGCCTGTGGAGAGAACTACACCATAGCAGATATCCAGAGGAGCCCCTGCCAGAGCAAGCAGGTATTCCGGGAAGGAACTGCAGTCCACAGAGAGCACACACAGGAGCAATCTCTCTTGACTGCTGAGTGCTGTGAACACAACCGTCTTAAAGACAGCCTCAGGCCTAGTCAGAGAGTGGGGAAAAAAGCAGACTAACCTGCAAGAGGAATCTATGAAGTAGGATTATCTGAGCATCTTTAATACTGTGCACAAAAACTTGGGCAAAGAGTACTGTACTCTCCAGCATTTTCTTCTTTGGTCAGGAAGAAATTTTAGCACGTGCTGAATCAAGCTAGTAAGATCTCCTTGAGTTTAGGTAACACCATCTATCCCTCACAAAGAATGGAGGCACGTACTCCTAATTAGAAAAATGGATGTCACTAGCAACTCATGAGCTAACCAGCCATAAGAGACACCTCCACTGCCTGGGTACACTCTGGAATGATAATCAGCAACACTAAACTTCTAACAAATCCACTTAACTTGTTTTAGTTATTTGCGTGTACCTTACACTGAGCAATGAAACTACTCTCTCTCTTATCCAGCATAATCTCCTGATTTAACCTGGCCCATTAGGCAAAGAGGTTTGTAATACTTTATAAGTTAATAATCACATTAGTATCATTGGAATGTTGTGCAATTATGCTATGTGATAGGTCAAACTGGTTTTCAGATTAACAAGCTAAACCCCAAGTAAGCATGCACATGAAAGGAACAGGGCAAACCAGCTTAAGTACAAGCACACACTCCACCAGAGTCAGGTTCCCAGGGCAAACTACCATCACTGCAGGGCTCAGCGACACTAACATATGATCCACCTCAGCACTATTCACCTTGCAATGCAGCCAACCAGACTTTCTGCTGCTACAACAGCATCAACATATCAAAATGTATTTTAGAGAAAGAAGCATTGGCTTATAAAATGAGTCATGACTTCTCTAGAGCAACTTGAGCACTACTTCAGGCTCTTTGCCCCACGTGCCTTCAATCAATACCTATTAGTCTGCATTGACAAAAGAAGTTTTGGAAATAAGAAACAGCTCCCTTCCATATATTACAAGCGACATTTGTCAGGTTAACACACACAAAACAAGCAGTTTTACCAAATGGTTTATATACATTGCCAAGCATCAAAATACATCAGTTTCAAGGCCTTATTTAGGTACTGTTGCCTCCTCCAGTGTTCTTTCCAGAAGCTCCTGTTTTCTGCAGCCGGCTGGCACTGGGCTGCCGAGGCATCCGCTGGGCAGATCCTTCTCTGCTGCTTCTTTCTGCTAGAACCTGGGTCCCGCTGACAGCAGAACTGCTTTTATTTCTCCCTGAATGAACAAACATATACATTAATTTTCAAGTCCCAATCCTACATGTCACCCAGACTGCATGCCCTCAGAAATCATACACAAGGCAAAATTATATTAGATGTTGCAAATGTATCCAATATCAAGCACAGAAGGTGAATTTGTGAATTCAGCTCAAGAGGTATCAGGGTCACAAAACCAAAACAAGTTGCAGTAGAAGCATTCTTAAATTTCATCAGGTTTAATATGCAAAATAACCGGCTACTTCATTTTTTTAAACCCTTGCTTTCATTTGGTGTAGGAACACCAGCACTGCAAACAGCACTTCAGGAAAAACACAAGGAGTATCTAACACCTCAGGACTGGGGTAAGTAAACTGGTGTGTCAGTGGCCACCAGTTTCTGAGGCCTGCAGTCACATTACTGGATCAGAAACCCTCCTCTTCATGTCATGCTGTAACCTGATAAGCAAGTATAGATTCCCGATAATTTTCTGGGGTTTCCAGGAGCTCACACTCCTACACAGGACTTTGAAACTTTCTTACTGTGCTTAGAAGATAAGGTTTATCCTTTTGTAGGCACAAATGACTATCCCTAAAATATAACATGACAGCAGAGAGAAGCAATGGGTAGAAAGACACAAGATGAGAGATGCAAAGGACATGTAGCTCACCCTGCCTGAATCAGCCAGAAGAGAGAGGAACACACTAAGGTGTGCTTCAAACAAATGATAGGAGGGGATAAGTGAGGAAGACTGACTTTTCCCGGCACTGGACAGAACTACTTCAGATGAGAAGTAGGACTCTCATTAAGAAACATAGTAAAAATAAATGGAACATGAGGCAAAATGGTCACAGCTTTTAGTAAGGACAGCAAGCTCCAAGAGGCATCATGAAAAATTATTAACAGTGAGAACGAAACAAAGCACAAGAATACAGTGAGCTGCAGTTACTGTAGTTACATACATGCAACTAAATGAAGAGTGACATTTTAGCAATTGTTATCAGAGCAGCTTCCAGAATACCAACAGCTACTCCACACACTGAAGTCTCCACAGGAATGGTTTGGAAATCATCATTTTGGATCATTTGTGCTACAGACAGCACACAGGCTGGAGCTATGTCTGTTTCACTTAACCAAACCATCCTGCCTCCTTGGAGCAGCTGTCTGAGAACAGGACCCACATCAATAACACAACACCTTGCAGCACCAGAAAGACAACCCAAGAACTTCCAAGTAAGAGTATGCGGCCACTTCATATCTGTAAAATTTGACAGACTAAGGTAGCAAAATACGTTCACTTACCCCAGTCAAATCATGTGCTCTTAAAAAAGTCCCTTTTTGTAAGCTACACTGTGATCTGTCAGCAGTTATCACCCCACGCCAGCCAACCAGACTTGCAATCTTTCTTTGCAGCTCAAGCACTTTAAGTAGTTTCACTAATGCAAGTATTGCCCATGAACAAAACCAAATTGCACAAAGGCAATACATTATCTCATGGTATGCAAGAGAAACTGGCAGGAAAAAAAGCATTATAGCTCACCATGATGCTTTTAGCAACCCAGGACATCTCCACAGGTGAATATCCTCCCTTTTATCACATGCATCTACCCAGTAAGAGTACAGGTCCTCAGACTGCATACAACCAACCACCTGCACGCATAAAAAAACTGTACCATTAAGTAGTCAGGCTCTTGGTCTTCTGATCCAGCTGAAACAACTTGGGGAGAAAGAATCACTTTACTGAGCAGAAGCTGCACTCAGATAAAGCACATGCCATCCATCCTCTTAGCCTCAAAATCACAGTAAAACAGAACAGTTACTTCAATAGCATAAAAAACAACTCTTGTTTTTGGAAGCATGACCCATGAACCAGCCAAGAATGGCTCATGAAGTGCATAAGGACAGGCAAGGTTTGTACAATTCTACCAGTTAAAACACTATCAGAAATAACAGATCCAATAAACACAAAGCACAAAAGCAGCTGAACACCCACAAACTGTGCAATTCAAGTATTACAGATGAACAAAAGGGTTCCACTGATATTTTCCTTGGTGACACAAGATGTCCTATGTGTCTGATTGTCATAAAACAACTGCAGCCCAAATAGCTACAGATGCAAGAAACAAGCCAAAAGAGAGCCTAATCATATACCTATGTCGTGGTTTAAGCCCAACTGTAACTCAGAAAAAACACACAGTCTCTGGAGTCAATAATAATAATGACAAGGGAAATACAAGGGAAGATAATACAACTGCTCACCACCTGATGACTGAGCCGTGAACTAACTCTTCTGGGTCTCTGCCCCCAGTTTTACATCCTGGGCATGACGTGCTGTGGTATGGAATACCTCTTTGGCTATTTTGGGTCAGGTGTCCTGTCTCTACTTCCTCCCCGCTTCCCCTCCTCCCTGGCAGAGCATGAGACTGAGAAAGTCCTTGATCAGACTAAACATTTGAGCAGTAACTAAAAACACTGGTGTTATCAGCGCTGTTCCCAGGCCAAAATTCAAAACTACAGCACTGCACCAGGTACTAAGGAGAAAAATGACTGCTACTGCTGAACCCAGGACAGTATCCACCCCTTATTCCGTACCATTCATGTCACTCTCAGATCCTACATTTGCAATATACCATCACTCATATACATATACACACACACTGAGATCATTCCTCAGTGCATGGACCAATCCCTATAAAGCTGCTGAGTCCATTCAGTCCATGATATCAGATTCCATCCCTTGTAACAGTCTTTCAGAGCAGGAGAGGCTATATGCAGTGTTGGATTGCTGCCTGTACCGCAGAACTTGTCTGGTATTCATCAAACCTCATTCTTTGTTGGGATGATGGTCAGAGGGAAGTCAGGGCCAGTTGCTGGTGATTCGAAGACATCTAGTTGGTGGGCTATAAAAGCATCACATAGCACAGCACACAATTGAGTTCATTGGCTGTTTTACCCTAAAATCAAATCCCCTTGAGGTAGACTTGAGGTAGACTTCCCCATCTTTCCACATTACCCACCAAGTATACCCAGGTCCCTGAGCAAAATCAATCCCACGTGTGGGCTTGTCTTTACCTGAAGCAGGAATAACCCAGGCTGTCTTCCCCAGCAAATTCTTAATGTGCACCACAGGAACTTTGTCCCCCTCCACAGTACGTAGAAGCTCTGACTGTTTTCTTTGGTGTGCATCCCAATGTTTTAAAGTCTCACCACTCATTGCTCTCAGTATAGTTTTTAACAGCCCATTGTACCATTCTATTTTCCCAGAGCCTGGTGCATGGTAGGAGATGCGATATACCCACTCATGCCATGCTCTTTGGCCCAACTGTCTATCAGGCTGTTCCAGAAATGAGTCCCATTGTCTGACTCAATTCTCTCTGGGGTGCTGTATCGCCACAAAATCTGTTTCTCAAGGCCCAGGACAATATTCTGCCAATGGTGTGGGGCACAGTTTCCAGCCATCCGGTGGTTGCTTCCACCATGGTAAGCACATGGTGCTTGCCTTAGTGGGTTGGTGAGAGTGTAATAAAATCAACCTGCCAGGCCTCCCCATATTTGTACTTCAGCCATCGTCTCCCATACCAAAGAGGATTTCACCGCTGAACTTGCTTAACTGCAGCACGTTTCACACTTGTGAATAATCTGGGCAATAGTGTCCACTGTTAAGTCCACCCCTCGATCACGAGCCCATCTGTATGTTGCATCTCTGCCCTGATGGCCTGAAGTGTTATGGGCCCACTGGGCCAAAAATAATTCACCCTTATGTTGCCAATCTAAGTCCGAGACACTTCAATTTTAGCAGCTTTATTCCACTTACTGGTTGTTCTGGTGTTCCTCAGTGGCCTGACTCTTGGGAACATGAGCATCTACATGGCATACCTTCAACACCGGGTTCTGCACCCCAGCAGCAATACCTTGCCACAGTGCAGCAGCCCAGATGGGTTTACCTCTGCGCTGCCAGTTGCTCTGCTCCCATTGCTGCAACCGGCTCCACAGGGCATTTATGAGTCAGCATAAAGTATTAGCCACTTTTCTCGTTCAGCAATGTCCAAGGCCAGCTGGATGGCTTTCACCTCAGCAAACTGACTCGATTCACCCTCTCCTTCAGCAGTTTCTGCAACTTGTCAAGGACTCCATACAGCTGCCTTCCATCTCCAATGCTTTTCCACAATACGACAAGACCCATCAGTAAACAATGAGTTCATTACATGGTGAGGCCTCTTCAGCACACATCACCTCCTCCTCTGGTGACATTCCAAAATCTTTGCCCTCTGGCCAGTCCATGATGACTTCTAGAATTCCTGGACCACTGGGATTTCCTACTCAAGCTTGTTGTGTAATTAGTGCAGCCCACTTACTCCATGTAGCATCAGTTGCATTGTATGTAGAGGATACCCTGCCTTTGAACATCCAGCCCAGCAGGGGCAAACAGGGTGTTAGGAGGAGCTGTGCTTTGGTGCCCATCACTTCTGAAGCAGCTCGAACCCCTTCATAGGCTGTCAGTATCTCTTTTTCAGTTGGGGTACAGGAGGCCTCAGATCCTCTGTATCCGCGAATCCAAAAGCTGAGGGGTCGACCTCGAGTCTCCCCTGGAGTTTCCTGGCAGAGGCTCCAGGTAGGACTGCTCTCCCCAGCTGCGGTGTACAGTACATTTTTTACATCTGGCCCAGTCCAGACTGGTCCGGGGGCTATTGTGTGAACTAAGGCTGGGTTGGACATAGCCTTGGGTGGCATGGTTTAGTGGGAGGTGTCCCTGCCCCTGGCAGGGGGGTTGGAACTAGATGATCTTGAGGTCCTTTCCAGTCCTAACTGTTCTATGATTCTACGATCTCTCATTTAATTTGCCCAAAGGCTTGTTGTTGCTCAGGGCCCCATTTAAAATCATTTTTCTTCCAGGTCACATGATAGAGCTTACAATCAAACTGTAATTAGGGATACACATTCTCCAGAATCCCACAGCGCCCAAGAAAGCTTGTGTTTCTTTCTTATTAGTTGGTGGAGACAACTAATTTTTCATTGCTGTTATCCTGTTGATCACATCTGTGGGGATCTGGTGACATCCATCTTGCCATTTTATTCCCAAAAAATTGAATCTCCTGTGCAGGTCCCTTGGCCTTACTCCGTTTCATGGCAAAAACCAGCTTCCAGCAGGATTTGGATTATCTCAAGCCCTTTCTCAAAGACTTCTTTCACTGTATTGCCCCACACAACGTTATCAATGCATTGCAGGTGTTCTGGAGCTTACCCCTGTACCAGTGCAGTCTGGATCAGTCCATGGCAGATGGTAGGGCTGCGTTTCCACCCCTGGGGCAGTCATTTCCAAGTGTACTGGACGCTCCTCCAAGTAAAAGCGAATTGTGTCCTGCACTCTGCTGCCAAAGGAATTGAGAAAAATGCACTGGCAATATCAATCATGGCATACCACTTGGCTGCCTTTGACTCCAGTTCATACTAAAGTTCTAGCATGTCCAGTATGGCAGAGCTCAAGGGTGGTGTGACTTTGTTCAGGCCACAATAGTCTACCATTAGTCTCCACTGTCCGTTAGACTTTTGCACTGGCCATATGGGGCTATTAAAGGGTGAGTGGGTACTACTGATCCACTTTTTGACTCTCCAGTTTATGGATCAGCTTATGGATGGGAATCAGGGAGTCTCAGTGCGTACATTGTTTTTTCATCTTGCTTTACCTCTCGTCTCTTTTTTGCTTTTCTTCTTGCATACATGGGCAACCGATATTGGTACGAGTTGGTCCTCTTGTTTAAGCTGCAGTAATTATCACTGTGGTTTGGGTAGCTGCTGTACTTGGCACTGGGGTTTGAGTAGTGGCTATACTTGTCACTGGGGGTGGTATAGCTGCTGCACTTGGAGCTGGAGCAGTTGCGCTGCCTGTTGTGGTCAAAGTTTGAGTAGCTGCTGTACTTGTCACCAGGGATGGTGCAGCTGTTGTGCTTGGAGTTGCAGCAACCATGCCATCTGCTACCTTGCCTTCAGATCCAGGGACGTTTTTTTGCTTTTGAAGGTGCTGGATACTGTTGAACAGGTCTCTAAGCACAGGCTAAGCCCCAGCACATTGCCATGATCCATCCGTCTCTGGTATGACCAGAATGACAACACACCTCCCGTAAGTGTTTTATTATTTTTTCTGGATTTTGCACTTGTTCAGTGGTGAAGTTCCAAAGCACTGGAGGGGCCTACTGGCCTAGACACTTGCCCATACTATCCCACACACCCTGCCAAACATGACTATCAAGCCTCGGGGAAAATCTCTTGGTCCTCCTACATTGCTGTCTAACAAGGCCCAAACCCAACTGTGCTTAACTCTCTGGACCAGACAAAATGCTCATGGGTAAAATACGCTCTGTATGCATGCCGACATGGTGATACCCGTCACAATCAGCAAGCAGGTCTCAAGGGTACTTAAAGGCCATTCAAAACCTTCAAAACTCTCAAACGATACTGTGAACAGTCTGGTGGAGGGGCTGGGAACATAAAAGACATCTCCTTCACAAGTTGCCCACCTGAGGAGGGGAAAAGAGATGTGAAATTGCTAAGCACTTCTAATATATGCCTCCCAAAGTATAGAGGTGGTGACCATACTGGGAATGTAAGCCAGATGATCAATGATTCTATTGTATTACAAGTCATTGCCATAAAGTACAATGAAACAGGAACCTTAGCTCAAATCCCCCATCTGATAAATGCTAAGCAGCAAATACCGGCTGCAAGTAAGGTACCACACGCTGAACCTGCGAGATCAAGAGCAACAACTCTGACAGCCAATAAATCAGCACTGTGATGAGTGACTATTACTCGTGTTGCTATCTCAACCCTTTGTGCCCCATGTTGGGTGCCAAAAAGAACTGTGGTGGTTTAAGCCCAGCTGTAACTCAGAAAAACCACACAGTCTCTGGAGTCTCCCCTCCCCTTCTTCCCCCCCACCCTCATTCCCAGAGGGATAGGGAGGAGAACTGAAAGAATGTAATTCCCATGGGTTGAGATAAGAACAGTTCAGTAACTAAGTATAACACAAATCACTGTTGCTGCCACCAGTGGCTAGTGTGGGTCAAGTGTCCTGTCTCTGCTTCCTCCTGGCTTCCCCTATTCCCTGACAGAGCATGAGACTCAGAGAGTCCTTGGTCAGACTAAACATCTGAGCAGTAACTAAAAACATCGGAGTTATTAGCACTGTTCCCAGGCCAAAAGTAAAAAACACAGCACTGCACCAGCTACTAAGAAGGAGCAAAAAAAAGACTGCTACTGCTGAAGCCAGGACAACCTCCTTCCCCAAAGATGACTCCAGAAGAAGAGCTACATGTTTATCTCCATTAGAGTCAGGCACAGCCTGAAAAAAAAAAATGGGACATGCATGCAAACAGCAGCAGAAGTGTGCCCAACATATCTCTAAGTGCTGGCTCCTCAATTTAAAAACAGCAGCACCCACTGTGATCAGGCTGCTTACTGAACACAATCATACTTATCACCTCAACAAAACCAAGACAAATAGCTACAGTCACCTCTAGAAGACCACCACCAGATATGGGGTAGGAGTCTGCAAGGTGGCACGTGGCAAGAAGACAAAGCCTTAAATAGCAAAGGGAAGAAGCAGCAACCTTCTTGTGTCAAGCAGGAGGCAAGTAAGGACCGATTAGATTTAGGAAAGGAACCTGTCGTGGTTTAAGGCCCTCCCTCCTCTTTCTTCCCCCAGTCCCCCTAAGGCCCTCCCTCCTCTTTCTTCCCCCAGTCCCAGGAGGACAGGAAGGAGAATCAAAAGAATGCAACTCCCACAGTTTAGTAACTAAGGTATAACACAAATCACTACTGCTACCACCAATAATAATAATGACAAGGCAAATACAAAGAAAGAATACAACAGCTCACCCAGCCCTACCAAGCAGTGCAACCCCCTCATCTGATACTTCACTACACCTTTCCCCTTGAAGTGCTTCTCCCAGTGCACTTAAGGATATCAGTGTGTCAATTTTGAAACTATGGAGAGGAAAATCTGGCTGGACACAGCAGGAATGAAATCTGACTGGGGAATCATGTTGGACCAGTAGATGCTCAGCTAAACATGCAGAATGAGTACCCTGGATTGACACAGGCCTTTCCTCTTGAGGAATTTAATGCTCATTAACAAGCAAGCTGCAATTAGACCATTTCAAACCTGAGCCAGCCTACTACCACCTAAAACTAGCTCATGGCAGTAGCCCAGTGCTAGGAAAAAGTCTCATTTGTATCTGAAGTACCACACAAACAACATATAATGAGAGAATAAAAGCTAGTGCAGATTAACAGATATTCAGAAGCAAAAAACCTTACCAAAGTTGTTTCACAGTTTGAGTGGCCCATCACACTTGAAGCAACAACAAAGGAAGAGAGCAAAATTTCACAGCATCTTTGATTCAAAATTGGTGTTTTTCTGAGATTTTTCCCTCTCAACATGGTACCCAAACAGCATGCTGCTGTACCTCCTTTTTGCCGGAGAAAAAGGACTTAGCAAGGTGCCTTTTTTCTTGACAAAGGAGAACTTGTCCAGGTTTCTGTGGGGTTCTGGACACTTTATCCACACATTCCAATTCCCATCTGGACTTTAGCAAAGTTTCTCAGAGTCTCTGTATAGCTGCTCCATGACATCTCACGCATTTACCACATGGGAATCCATACCAAGAACAGGAGGCTCTGTTGCTGTAAGGGTACGACATAATAATTCTTACCCTAAAACTGACTGCTTATAGTTGGTCTTTCTTGCCTTTCACCTTCACTTTCTTCAGAACTTACCACCAGACACACAAGCACAGCTAAGAGAATAAATAGCCCCTACCATAAAGACAGCTTCAGCAGAGACTAAGCAGCAGTACATACAATGAGTGAGAAGCCTTCCTTTCCCCCCACACTACCCCAGTTACATTGCTGACAAAGCTTTTCTTTCTTGCCCCTTTCTCTATGCTCCCAGCTGACAGCTCCTTTCTAAAGCTTTACCTTAAAATTCATCATGGGGCAACAGAGACCCATCAGCTACAAGTTTTCATCCTGAAACAGTGATAGCAAAGAAGAACAGGACATGACAATAAAATCTGACATGACCTCACACATTTCTAGGCTCCTGCTGGGTGCAAAAGCGCTCGAACGTTACAGGTAGAACAGTGAGCTTTCAGCATTAAATTTTGTTCTTTGCAACCACAGACTATAATCACAAAACCTTTCTGTTTTGGCCACTGCCCCTTTCAACCGTTTTTGAATACAAGACAAACGAGAGCCTTTCTGCAGTGAATTTAAGCTTAGTGACAGCCTTGGTTTAGTTACCTCGTTTCAAACCTTTTGGAATGAATCCACAGAGGTTGTAAGCTATCAGCCAAAAGTCACTTCAGGAAGTTCAGGAGGGCAGTAAAAGTTTTATTAGAACTGGAATAAATACATCCAGCTCAGCTTCAGGGCTACATCTGCTACTGTCCATCGAGATTAAGGCAATCACGGAAGATAATTACATTCACAAGCAGTTGCTATTTCAGCCAACGATATCCACAGAGCCGCTCATTTCACGTTCTCACCGAAAGAAACCTCTGGACAAGATGCAGCAGCCACTGTGCTACATGGGGATGGAGTGGAGGAAGCATCCTCCCTCCCCTCATTTTCTGAGGGTTCCTAATGTACCAGAAACTCCTCCTTTTGATTGGGCAGGTTTTGATTGGTTTTTTGCATTAGATACAAACAAAGCAGCATTGTATAACATCGTGCACTAAGGGGTGTGTTTTTGTTGCTACTAAAGGCATGGAGGGCAGAGGCAGGAAGCCGCAAAACCCAGCACAAGTGACCGCAGCTACATCTCCCCGGCCACACAGTATAGCTCCTCCACACCCGGCCCCCTATGCTGGTACAAAACCTAAGAATTCAGACCAAAGGGCGCACGCGAAGTCCCCGCTGGGCCCGGCCCCTCCGTTCACATCGAACGGGAACCCCGGAGGTCGGCAGAGACTCCCGGCCGGCCCGGCCGCCCAGCCCGCGGCGCGGCCCACGGGAAGCAAGGGGAGGCCGCGGGGCAATGAGCAGGCGGTGGGGGTCCACGAGAGAGCGGCTGGCGGGCCCCGAGCCGCGGCGGCCGCAGAGCGGACGGAGGGGCCTGGCCGTTCTCTGGGTCCTCTGTACAGGGAGACATGGGGTCAAGATCCGCCGCAATCCCACAACCCGCAGCCAGGCCCTGCCCGCTGCCTACCTCGCGTGTCGGCGGGGAGCGGCGCCGGCGCGGCGGGAGAGCCGCCCTCTGGTCCCGGCAGCAGCCGCTGTCCGGCGCACATGGACTTCAGCACCTGAAAGACGGCGAGAGGCGCCACGTTCATGCGCAGCAGGTCCAGCAGCACCCTAAGGGGACAGCGGGGAAAAGGTCAGCAGAGACGGCGGCCAGCGAGAGCACCGGCGGCCGTCCCTCCGCTCACCGGAACACCTCGGGGTCCAGCCCGCTACCCGCCGCCTGCGCTAGCTCGAACAACTCCGCCTCCTCCGCGCTCAGCAGCTGCTTCCGCCGTAACCGCGTCTCCGCCATGGCAGTCACCGCCAACGTCCCCCCACCGCCTACCGACCCGGCTGCGCCTCACTCCGGCCCGCCAAGGCCCAGCCCCGCCATGACCGGCCTCACCGCGGAAGTGCGCCAGCTGCGAGGCCCGGCCCGGCGATTCCAGTCCGTGCCCGGCAGGTGGCAGCCGTGCTCCGGCCCCAGCCGGCAGTGCCTGAGGGCGTCCGGGGCTCCTTCATCTTCCCGCTCCTTCCAGGGCTCCTTTGCTCCTCCCCGGCAGCTGCCGGCTCCCCAGGCCATAGAACACCACTCATGGTGATTTCACAGAAGCAGAGTCACAGAATGGTTTGGGGTGAAGGCACCTTAAAGCTCACTCAGTTCCAACCCCTGCCACAGGCAGGGACACCTTCCACTAGGGCAGCTTGCTCCAAGCCCCTGTGTCCAACCTGGCCTTGAACACTGCCAGGGATGGGG
>JASSUY010029977.1:19312-33419 GCA_032466535.1 Forpus xanthops
GAGCCTTCCCTTCTCCAGGCTGACCCAGCCCAGCTCTCTCAGCCTGGCTCCAGAGCAGAGCTGCTCCAGCCCTCACAACATCTCCATGGCCTCCTCTGGCCTCACTCCAGCAGCTCCATGTCCCTCTTGTGCTGTTTGCCCCAGAGCTGGATCAGGACTGCAGGGGTGTGTGTATGTGTGTGTGTATGTGTGTGTGTATGTGTGTGTGTGTATGTGTGTGTGTGTGTGTGTATGTGTGTGTGTGTCTGTGTATGTGTATGTGTGTGTGTGTGTGTGTGTGTGTGTCTCCCCAGAGTGCAGCAGAGGGGGAGAATCCCCTCCCATGATGCTCTGGATAATGAGCAGCAGATCGAGGGAGAAACAGCTCTGCTGCTCCTGTCTGAAGCCTAGCACGCAGGAGGGTTCTGGGCTCAAGTGCATACTGAATCTGGGTCATGGGGAGCTTTTCTTCACCCGACATCCCTAAGCCCTTCTCCTCAGCTGCTCCATTCAGTCTATGCCTAGCCTCTGTTTGTGCTTGGCATTGCCCCCATCCAGGTGCAGGACCTTGCCCTTGGCCCTTTGTCATGGGATCAGCAGTAGCAGTCATTTTTCTCCTTCTTGGTAGCTGGTGCAGTGCTGTGTTTTTCGGCCTGGGAGCAGTGCTGATAACACTGATGTCTTCAGTTGCTGCTTAGTAATGTTTAAACTGACCAAGGACTTTCTGAGCCTTATGCTCTGCCAGGGAGGAGGGGAAGCTGGGAGGAAGCAGAGACAGGACACCTGACCCAAACTGACCAAAGAGGTATTCCATACCACAGCACGTCATGGCCAGGATGGAAAAACAAGGGGCAGGGACCTGGAAGAGTGGGGTTCACTGCTGGGCTGGGCTTGGTATCGGATGGTGAGCGGTTGTACTCTCTTCCCCTTGTATTTCCCTTGTCATTATTATTATTGGTGGTAGCAGCAGTGGTTTGCATATACCTCAGTTACTGGACTGTTCTTATCTCAACCCATGGGAGTTACATTCTTTGGATTCTCCTTCCCATCCCTCTGGCAGCGGGGGGAAGAAAAAGAGTGGAGTGAGTGAGCAAACTGCATGAGTTATGGCTTAAACCACAACACCCTTCTAGGCCTCTTCCCCAGGCCGCCCTTCAAATTCACTGTGGGCTGCACTACTGCCTGTGTGTCCCTCCTCCAAGTGTACATGCCCTTACTCACTGGAAGGGGCCCTTGGTAGCTTCCCCTACCTCACCGTTTAGTTAAGCCAACCTTGTTTCTCAAAGCAAAATCTGCCCGGAATCTCCAAACTGTATCCAGCCGTTCCCCACAAGGCTGAGGTTTGACTCCCCCCCACCAACCTGCACCACCTTCTTTTCTACAAGCTGTCACATTTGTAGCTGAGTGAAACAGGTGTTTATTCCTACAGGACAGACATGCCAAGGACATGGTGGAGGAGACCACACAGAGGATCATGAGCTTCCCTGTATCACCTGTCTGCGGGCATGTGAACATGCACTCCATGTAGGTGGTAAGCAAGGACACCCTTACCCCCTTGCTGTATTTCTTCTTGCATTTTTCTCGCTGAAAGACAAGCAGCTGGTTGTCCTCATTGCTGTGGTTATCTGGGTGACTTCTTGTGTGACCATCCTCTGCCCCCAAGTGATCTGGATCATGTATCATGGGGGCCAACTCTGGATGCTGGTGTTAATCTGTCTGAGGACAGAGAAGGGAGCTAGTGAGAGGCCCTGGGAGCACTTTGTGCAGCAGATTTGGATACAGAGAAGCCATACGGCCCAGCTGACCTTCATGGAGCTACACACAGGTAATCGTCCATGTTCATGCACCTAACTATCCACCTCTTCCAGGCTGCAGCACCAGCAGCCCAAGCCAGCAGAGAGCATATGGCATTGTCTGGAGAAGAAAATTGGAAATTTGTGTCTTGAGTTGCACCATGGTGAGGAGACAGCAAGCCGAGATTGAAATACCTCTATCTAAATGGAAATGAGCAGCACATGTGGCATCAGGGAGAGATCACTTGTCTCCACTTCTCCAGTCCCAGCGCACAGAGACCACAGACAGACCTGCTGTGCTTCTGAATAGGTAGCACAGCATGGGGGTCATGATGCAAGGAGGCACACCCCCAATGACCCTGTCTCATCCCTGCTTCAAGAAAGATGATCCCACTCCACACCTGAGCAACCCATGAGTGTGTCAAAATCATTGCCTGCTACAGGGAGACCCAACCTTGTGTCCTGACAGGCATTCATACTTGCTGGCAGACAGATATTTACTGCAGCTGTCAAGATGGAATGAGAAGTATGATGATAAAAGAAGGATCTTGCTGCTAATGGCCCATAGCAGGACCGGAGCAGCAGGGACAATTGGCCAATGCTGACACTTGGAACAGCTGCTACCAGTGTGAATTACCATGCTGCCTGTAGGGCTGACAATGCCAGAGCCACAAAGTCTGAGGTCGCCCTGAATGGTGGACTTTCATTGGGACTGTCAGCTGAGTGGGGCAGTGGGGGTCTGTGATGCACAGAGGACCAAGCAACATCTCTATGTTTGCTCTCTTGCTTGCTCTGGTGTATGATGTGCTGCTTCCTTTAGGACTGTCTGGAAGTCAAACTCAAGGGCAAGAGCCCTCACCAGGTCGGCAATGCACTCTCCAGCCCTTCCCGGTACCACCTAGAACACTTTCCCCAGCCTGTGATATCTGGGAGCTCAGCTACAAGCCACAAAAGAAAAAAGGAAGATGGTTTTTAGCTCTGCCCCTCTGGGAAAACAAACAAACAAACAAATACATACCAAACTAAACCAACAACAACAAAAAAAAAAAAATGCTCACTCCACTCCCCCCAAAATACCAACCAAAACAGTCAACCAAAAAAAAGGGAACAAAAACAATCCAGGAATTACCTTCCTGACAAGAAACTGAAGCTGTCTCAGCTTGTACTTGCTTGTTCCTAGCCCCAGCTAACTGCAGCTGGCAGCTCTCTCATCAGCAGCATCACAAACAGAGCTGTAGACCTTCCCAGGGCAAGGAATGGGAGACTGCCTCTCCCATGCTTCCTTCATGGGTCAACACAGGTCATGGCTGTGAGTCACAACTTCCTCACTTTCTTGGTGCTTGGATGGGCATATTCTGCAATTCTGAGTTACACTCTTCCCTGGACTACCCTCTGAAGCATTTATGGGGGCTCTGATATCCCAGTTTTCCCCTTTTGGTCTCTCAAGCCAACAGGTCAATGAAGGAAGACATTGGGATACCATAAACATCCCCTAAGCAACAGGAGGTACACTTGGGACTCTGGTTTAAATGACATTCAGCAAGACACTGGGTCTTTCTGCCCACCAGAGACACTCTCCATTACCTCTGGCAAGACACCTGGTTACCACAGCTGACAGTTTCCAGAGTGGGACATGAGCCAGCACAGAGCAGGACGGAGGTGCCAGGCTGCACCTCAGCCCCTGTAAGACATGGTTACAAGAGTGGCTGAACAGATGGGAGCACAGGAGGCTCTGACAGCCTGTGCATGTGGAAGGAAAAGAAAATTAAGTGCAGCACAGAGCCTGCAATCTTTACCACACATTACCAGCTAGAGTTGAGAGTTGCTCTTATGTCAGGACATGATGCTGGTGTCTTGCACACATGCAGAAAGCATGTGCCTGTCCAGAGGCTGCAAGGCATCTGTGTAGGAAAGAAGCTAATGTGTGAACCAAAATTAGGATGCCACGAGCACAGGGAAACTACACTATGCCACATGGAGAGCCCACCACTTGCACACACGTAAATCCAAGAGACAAATCAGACAGACTATTCCCCTTGGAGAGCGGCAGTGGCATGTATGAATAATGACTTAAGACACTCTAGACAAGAGGCAAAGAGATGCAAGAGCCTTCCCTGATAATGAGGACAAGCTGTGAATGGTCAGAAAGAACACACTAAAACCAGACATGCTATGAATTTGCAGAGAGGTAACCTTAATGTGAGCAATAGATCAGGACACTGTGCATGCACAGAGAGGCTGTAATGTTGACAGGGGCAGTAAATCACAGTGCAGTGTACATGTGCAGCAAGTCTACCCCGAACAGGGGCAGTGAGAGAGGACACATGCAGGGAGCCCATTGATCCCACACAGGCAGAGATAACGACTTGCAGTGCACAGCCACTTAATGGACAACAATTCAGCATGCATACATTTATCCCGGAAATTAAGAGAAAGACTTGTAGCTGTGCAGGTCATCAGGATGAATAAGATGTGAAGGACAGAGAATGCTTGAGGCACAACCACCAGATAAGGACATACTCTGAATGCATGAGATGAGGGTCAACCAGGAGGTGCTGCAGGACATTGGAGAGAAAAGGACCAAGGTCACCTCACTGTGAAAGAATGACAAGATTTAGGATAACCTGGATATGGACCAAATAGCAAACTAATGCAGCAAATGTGCCTTCCACATCGAGGAAAGTGAAAAGAGATATTAAAACATATCTAGACATTCATGCCTTTAAAAGGGTGTTTTGAAGGAGACACAATTTCAAGATATGAGGGGAAATGGAAACAGAATTTATCATAGATACCTTGCCTCAGTGTAACGTAATGATTTTACTTTAATAATTAACTTAGACAAGGTGATGCAGTGTATTAGACTGGTTAGATTTAAGGAAAAAGTTTTATTTGTACCCAATATAAGCAGTCTCCAATGCTGGAAGTCAGAGGTATGGATATACCAGAGGAGGAACCAGCTAATCAAGTAAATGATGGGTTGTGCTAAAAAGGGAGTGTCTCAGCTCTCTAGCACTGTTCCTCCACCCTAGTCTTGGGATGACCCCACTAATAAGAAGCAGGGCAGGGCTGGGAGTGTGAACTTGTCATGCCTGAGATGCATTTTCAGGAGAGACACAGACACACTACTATGAAGGCACTGGGAAGATCTCACCCAGAAGATCTGCCCAAGCATGCTGTTCTGGAGTCGGGCTTGTAATTGTGCAAGGAAAAGGAGAGAACTGCTCCCAAGTGTAGACTGAAAATTTGGTGGAGGCACGGATGTTTTGGAACAATTTTCAAATAGGGTAACATGAGCAAGTAATTGGCTTAAGACAATGCTGGGGAAGCATACTAAAGGGACTGAGCTGGGGTGGTCACTGAGTTACGGACTGAAACTTGCCCCTTCGGTCAAATATATTGCTCTTTACAAGATTTAAAAGGAGGCATTCAGTTGGTCCATGTGTGTGCTACATGCGTGTGCTCTGTGTCTGCTGCACTGTACATTTTGCTGGTAGCCTGTAGGGATCAGGAACAAATTTCTCTCATCTGCTATAAACTTCTGCGGCTGAACTGTTGGGTTATTTAATCCTTTTGCAGATTGCTGTTGTTGGAAACAGAATAGAAGACACTGTTTTCAGAGCAACTTACGCATCACTGCTAGGGCTGGAGTTTTAAACTAATCACTAGGCATGGGCTCAAGGGAACTTCCAGGGCAGAGGGGCAGTACGGGCACACAGATCTGAGGGTTTTACCCAGTCTCACAAGGAGCTCTGGTGATACTCTCCAGCCTACGTGGTGTTCAGGAGCCTTGATGGCTTGTGCTAGGGTGATGAGGCTGATGATGCTAAGCAAAGTGCTTCATTTCCAGAAGGTGAGAGACGTGAGGGACAGAGTTCAGCAAACACATCCTAGCTTCTAAGGAGGTTAAACTCAAATTCTGCCCTGAATCAGCCTTTCACCCCTCTTGGTTGCCTTCTGGCACGACTACATCTTTTGGCCACTGAAGTTCTGTGCAGCAGTAAGCAGAGCCCCAACCTGGCCCACAACCAGGAAGAGCAGCACAGAGCTAAGGGGCCATGCCAGTCCAGCCTTCACCACCATGTGAGAGCGTGCTCCCAGCAGTGCTAATCCAATTATGAAACAAACTTCCTTCCTTCATCACCATGGTCTGCAGAATACTAAAACAGCCTGCAATTGTGGAGGGCTTAGCAAGGGACTAGAGATCAACCAATGAATGGCAGAACTCTTTTGCTTGCAGGGAGGAGGGACAGGGAACAGAAGCAGCTAGGCGGACATGGGGGATTTCTAGGACAAGCGGATTGGGAATTGCTACAGACAAAGGTCTCTGGTTCTCTTCATGTTCCCAGCAGGATTAACGTCTAAGCCGCATCAGGTTGCTCTGGACCCTGTCTGTCCTGGGGATTAGCATCCTCATGAATGGCTGCCCCCAACCATCCCGTTCCAAAACAGCACCCCAGGCATGGGATGGCAAACACAGCACTAAAATACCCTTGCAGGAGAGATTAAATTCAAATTTTCTGGGGAGCTCCTGATCAGTTCCCACTGCAAACAGAAGATGAACCAGCCAAACCCAGAGTCATATACTTTATGTGGAAAACATACACATTTATGTGGAAAACAAAAAAATGACACCTCTTGGATCCAAACAGGACCCATGACCTGCTTGTATCTGCCCCATAAGGTCCATCCCCTTACCCAGCGTCAGGGCTGTCTCTTTGCTACGGCTCTGCATCCTGCACCTTGCTCCTACATCTTTCTTGTTGGACCTCCTCCACCACGAGGGCCCTCATGGAGCTGGAGGCTTCACTGGGCTGGAGGCATTGCCCTCAGGTTGCAGTGAACTTGCAGCCTTCTATCCCTGGTGTCCAGTCTCCCCTGGTAATGCTATGAAGAGGGGAAAAACTCTAGCTAGGCTCAGGCAGTTCTGCTTCTAAAAAATACCCCTTTTGACACTGGTCAGCACTAATGCCACTTGGAGCAGGAGGGTAGACTAGAGACCTAAGGTCCCTTCCAGCCCAAGTTATCACATGAGTGTAACCAGGTCAAAGGAAGTGGTTATTTCCCTTTATTTGGCACTCGTGAGGTCACATCTGGATACTGTGTCCAGTTCTGGACCTCAAATACAATACGAGAGTCCTGCCACTGGACAATGTGTTGTACAAGGAGATGCTTGAGGAGTTGGGCTTCTTTAGCCTGGAGAAGAAAGGGGTGAGAAGGGATGTAATTGCCACAGCTAGGATTGAGAGCTGCTCAGTGGAATCGCTTGGACACAAAGCCCAGCTCCAGAGCAGTGACTGTTTCTGGAGAGCTGATGAAATGCATGCAGGTCTCATGCCTCTTAGTGCTTGGCCTGGATGTCCCCGAGATGGAGCTAGAGTGCTTGGACAGGATTTCACTGTAAAGCTGTGAGCACACTGGTACAACCAGCACTGGCTGCTAGGCAGTTTGCTCACTATCGCAGTTTCTCCAGAGAAAGAAACAGAATATGGGGAGGCTCTCACATGCCTATGTTCCCCAGTTGCATGGACTACTTTTTCCAGCTGCTGGCATGGAGAAGGCAGAGTATCCCCCAGGATTAGATCTGTGCTGGAGTCATCAGGGCACAGCAGGGCTGCTAAAAGCCCTTGAAACCTTAAAAGCAGCAAGGGCATCAAAGAGATCTCTGGAGATTTCTGCATCTCCGGCCCTTTCTGCAAGCTCTGGTGTGGCACTGGCACGACAAAAAAACTCCAGTGTCGCCTGCATCCTGCCAGACAAGATGTCTCCCTGGGATGGAGTGAGGCAGCTAAGCAGGGCTGTAAGGAGACACCGGGTGCCTGATGAGCTCAAACTGCTGCCTTTTAAGGAGCGGCAAAGGCTGAGGTATCCTGGAACAAATCACCAGTTTCTGCATGCTCCAAACCGCGGTGTGTGCTCTCAGACCACGCTGGCTGTGCCCAGTGGTACCCACATCAGCTCAAAGCCACGTTGGGCAGTCACCGCAGCGACCCTTGGCTACAGATTGAGCTGGAAAACCCTGGAGCCCTGGACAGTAGGTAGAACGGGGACTCATGCAAGGTCCCCGTGGCCCCATTGACCACCTCCACTCCTGTCAGCAGGACCAGCTTTTTTTCTGGGAACAGGCGATAGGGAGGATGATGCTTTTTCACAAAGCATTCATCAAACCACTGCCAATGCATCACCACCAATGCCCCAAACACTTTGCTTCACTGATGCAAAAGGCTTTGCTGGTCCAGCACCAAATTTGCTGCTGTCATTCTCTCTGCTGAGCACAGCAGGACCACTAAGGGACTGGAGGAGAAAGGGAACACACTGCAGGGGAGCAAGTGAGACAGAGCTTAGTCTGAAGCATGGATGGAGGAAATGTGTGTAGGTACAGCAGCAAGCAACACCAGGAACAAGGTTAAAAGGCAAGGTATGCATTAAATGCTACAGATCATCACACATAGCTTCAGACAAATGAAGAAAAGGAGCAAGCTAGCCCAAAGACAAGGTATCAGGAAGACAAAGAACAAGACTGGGGCCAGTAAATATCCAGAGAAGAACAGGAGATCTATGAATTCAGGAATTTTGCCTAACACAAAGAGTGAAGGAAAACAAGGAGGCAAAAAGATCCCAAAAAGCACCCCCTTCTACAGGGAGTAACAGGCAAGTCCACTTTGCTGCCCACAAAGTGTCCCAAAGACATAGCAAGGACATGACCACCAGCTTCCCATGTTCTCTGTGTTACAGATGAGTGAGCTGGCTGGACTGCTCAGGCACACGAGGTTCAAGACTTGTGTGTGCAAGAGCAAAGGAAAAAGCAATTCACTTCAAGCTTTTATATAATAAAATCCCCCTTCCAGCCATTTTGGCACACCAAACCCCCACTTAGGGTGATGGGATGCATGGAGCAGGAGATGAGCATGCACCACTTTATTAGGTAGCGGTGCTGTATGCCTAGCCGAGAGCGGTCACTATGTACATTTGGCAAAGGATGGTAGAGAGTGCTGAGCACAGTGTAGGTGGTGGAGGGGACAGCCTGCCCAGCCTGCCATGCCTCGCTATTCCCGGCAGGCTTGTCCCTGCCAGCCTTCCCTCCTGCTGGCACAGACATTCAGTCTCCCATGGGTAGAGCCAGGCACCCTCATGGTGGCACTTCAGGTCTGCTACCAGTTGATTTCTCTCTCTTTTCCCACACATCATCCCCCTCCCTTGCCTCTCCAAGGCCCCAGCTCCAGTCCTAATGTCCTGAGCTCTGCCTGAAGGTAGGCAAGGGCAGCAGGCAGCCAGCAAGCCCCTCTCAGCAACTCAGGCAGGGGTTCCCCCCGGTGCCATCTCAGCCAGCAAATCAGCATGTAAGAGCCCCCCAAGGGAGCAGGACAAGGGGTCCAGCTGCAGCAATCCCCAACAGTGCTGGTTGTGCCCAGCGAGCTGCTTGTGAGCTGCCGGTCCAGAGCCTGTGATCAGTGTGACTGCGCTCGGCCCTGCAGACGGACCAGTTTCAGATGCACCCAGCCTGGAGCCTGGTTCATGGAAGGTGAGTACTATAGGGTACGGATAGCCACCGGGTAGAGCAAGGACATGTGCTCAGCCCCCTTGATGGGCAGCTTGCGGCTGGCATAGTGATGAATGATCTCTGGCACGCTGTCGAAGGGTGGGCTGTGCTGACCCAGCACATACTTGTTCTCTTGGGTCCGGGACAGCTTCATGTGCATGAAGCCCTGGCTGCTCCTGCAAGGAGAGATGAAGACAGGGTTAGGAGTGTAGCTAGCTGCAGACTCCCATCAATCAACTCCTGACATCACCCCCACCCTGAAACAGGCAACCCAACCATGCTCAATCCCACACAAAGCCCGCAACATGAGGGAGAGGTCACAGCTGTGTGCCCCCCAAGGGAGCACAGCCATGCAGAGGGTGTGAGGGGTTGATCCAGGGACAAGAACAGTGCTGAGGCTGGGGTTGGGGTAGGCATTTGGAGGCAGGAGCAGCTGGGACTCTCCCTGCAGGGCGACATAGGGCAGTAGCTTTTGCCCCTCGCATGTGGCAAAGCCCCTTTTGCAACTGCCAAGGCTTACACAGGAGGACTTCAGCTCACCTGTTTCCAGCCTCACCAGGGCAAAGCAGGATTTTCTTCTTCAGCTCACAGCATGTTGACCCCCCATCCCCCTCAATGCCAACACTAAGGACTCCATAGAACCCACTCAGTGTAGTGAGGCCATTTCCTGGCACAGCATGGGCACTGAGCCACGTGAGGCTGCGCAGTCAGATCCTGCCATGAGCACTGATTCCAAGTGACGGGCTAATGGCCCTGTTGCTATTAATTGACATCTCTGAGGAGAGCCACAGCCTGTCTGCAGTGTCTGGAATGCACATTAAGGCAAAATATTGATGATTTAAAAGCAGACAGGACCTCATCAGCAATGCTGAGCATCCTCCAGCACTGCGCAAGCCAGTCCCTTCCCCCCAGCTGGATTGGTACCTGTAATGGACAGCCCGGCTGCATTAGCAGAATGGGTTTGCAGTTCATTTAGAGCTGAGAGGCAAGGAGCCAGCCCCATGGGAAGGCAGAGCCGCAGCCCTTTGCCAGAAGCCAAGGAAAATCAATAGATGGCCACATCCTGCATCCCAGTGGCAGGGTGCAGGGAAGAGCTGCGGGGCTGCCCCATGCATGGCACCTGTGAAGGTGCACCTGCACACACATATATGGTCACAGCACTAACGCATGGAGCTGCCTGTGGATGCTGCCCTCAGCACTGTACCCTATCTGCAGGGAGACTCAGCCCTTGCCTGTGCAGGCAGGTGAGAGGGGTGCAAGAGCCTGGTGCTGGGCCAGTGCCGGTCTGGAGCCAGAGCACTGCCACACGGATCCATAGAGAGGTGATACTGGTTATATTTCATCCAGAGGTCTTTGTCACAAGCTCAGGGATGTGATCTAGATCAGACACCTGGAAACATGGCTGAAGGAGCTTCTGCAAACCTGACAGGCTTGGAGCCACTAGCAGCGGTGGGAGGAAGACAAGGGGCAGCTACTGTTCTTGCCAAGCACCTTACAGCCATGAGAAAGGACCCAAACCTTTGCAGCATGGCCTCAGCCACTCTCATGGAGGTGCGATCCAGGAGGGGTTAATTCTCCAAGTGTTTCAGGCATTCACACTACAGCCTTGTCCATGACAGGCAATGTGGGGCTGCCCAGCCTGGACCAGCCAGGAGTGTCACAGCAGGGTTAAGTCCTTCCATTAACTTGACACACTATGGGTACGGTGTTCCTACTGCTCTCTCTAGTGCATATTTTCTTTTAAAGCAGAAAAAAAGGGCTTTAGGCCAGCATGGGAGCTCTCTTTCAGACCATTATGCTGAGTTGCCTTCCTCAAAAAAAAAAAAAAAAAAAGAAAAACAGAAAGAGATGCAGACAGTCAGCTTACAGGTATATAAAAAAGCATCCCAGGGGATTTTCCTTGAACACGCTCTATAGAGAAAGGCAGTGGAGTAAAAATCATGTTCCTGCAGCTGTGGGCTCACTGCAATCACAGCTGATGGAAAAGTAATGCCCAAGCAGCTCCTGGATGCGCTGCAGTCTCCTCTGGGGACGAGAGACACCACTGGAAGACCATGTCCTAGACACACATGCTGTTTGAGAACAGGATATGGCCCTTTTTGTCACAAGGGTAAGGATGGGTAGTGAGAAGTAAGGAAAAAAAACCCAAATAAATGTGTGACTGCCTTGTAGAGAGGTGATGAAAAGGCACACCCATGCTGGTGAGGGAGGAAGCCTCATCAACAACTTAATGCCACCACACATGCTGGCCTATGCCACCCACAAGGTGATGGCCAAGATGACCTCTTGCAGCCTCTCATATGAGCCAGCCAGCAGAAGCTGTTGCTTCAGTGTTGCTTCAAAATTGTTCACAAGCCACAGCAAGGAACAAATATTGAGAAAATTAAAACACCAGTAAAAATTCTGATAAAAAAAAAAAAAGAGGGAGTCATCGTTTGATGCAAAAAATAGAACTGCAGAAGGAAGAAAGAATATTTCCCAGCTCAATTTTGCCTGGCTTGGTGCTGAAGGCAGAAATAAAAGGGGAAGAAAAGACAGGGAGACAGAGCAATCTAATTCACAAATGTGTCACTGGGAAATAAACAGGGGAGGCTGAAACCAGCAGGGAGCAATGCAGTACAGCAAGCACTGAGGAAACTTAAAATATATTGAGAAAAGCATAGGAATTTGTGGCTTGTTGTTAGGCAGAGATGATTGAAGTGCTCAATAAATACTTTTTTTCACATCTACCAGGAAAATAGCTAAAACAGTCATCCAGCAGAAGGGCAAGAGGGTATCTGATAATCCATCATCATCTCCAGGACAGGTATCAGCTTTCATTTCATGCCCCAAGAGACACAAAAGAGCTGAAGAGCTATGGGCAGCTCGCCCCTTCCTCAGCAGAACACATGTGGTGATGTTCATGCAGTTTTGACACTCAGGGAACCTGGAAAATTTGGAGTGGATGCAAAGATCCCCCCTCAAAAAACAAGCAGAAACCAAGCTCTCTCTCTCTATACATATATGTGTGTACATATATATAGATATATGTGTATGTATAAAATGTGAGGGGTGAGGTTTTCCTGCTGGGAAACCAGAGCAGGGCAATTCTCTCTCTACAGTGCTGCTGAGCAACAGCTTCAATGCTTATGTGGGCCGGGGAGGCAGGGATGGGTACCTGCATCTCAACGAACAGGATCACACAAACTCTTTTCTCATGAAAAGAAGCTAAAAAAAATAAAGTGGGTAACAAGCCAGAGTTAGGAGCTGTAACCAGACACATTCAAGTGAGCAGTGAGGCACATCATTTTATCTGTTTGAGGGATTACTAGCACTGTCAAGGGAAGAGCAGTGTGCCTCCAGATCCTCTGCCTTCCCAAGACATACTTTTGCCAGGCACCAAATCAGAAGCCTGTGACACACCACCAAGAAGTGCAGACTTTGTATTCCAGCCATTTCTGATCATGCTGTGGTCATCTCAGTCACATCAGCACAGGCATACGTTTGCATGGGGCACCCACGCGTGAAGGGTCACCTATGTTACCAAGTCACCTCTTCTGTGGGGCCACCACCCCCAAACTTGTCTGGGCTCACTCACTTCAAGGAGAGGGAGAAGTCATTCTTGCTGGTCTCGCTGTTGCGCACCAAGTAGCTGGCTTCCTTGCACAGCCTCAGCAGCGTCTCTGCATCCGTCCGGCTGATGGCCCCATGGTACCAGCTGAAGGTTGGAGAGGAATCAGATGTGCCAGGGAGAATAGATACCCCACAAAGGACCCTGCCTGGGGCAGCAGCAATGCAGCACTGCTGGAACCTCCTCAAGGACAGCAGCCACTGTTTAGGAGGATGGCTGCAGGTGGCACCCTGGGGATGGGGGACAAGGGGCAGGGATTCCACCAGGCAGCTCAGGGGGGTTCAGGGGGCACCACAACTGTGGGATGGGCAGCATGAACAAGCAGATAGAAAGGTGAGGCCAGGGAAAAAGGAAGAAACAGGTCTACTCTGGTGCTCAGCATGGTGCAGCCACAAGGATGCTGAAACAGCTGCTCAGAGCAGGCAGGACTCACCACTGGCTCTCCAGGGGCAGAGCAGGGTCAATCCTCTCCCCAACAAAGGGGCCAGGGTCGGCGATGAGCAACTTCGTGCTTTTTAGACTGCTGGAGCCATGCCTCAGGGCAGCCCTGGCCTTCTCCTCCCTGCAGGGTGAGGTGCGACCATACCCCAGCCCCTCCGATGGACCTACAAGACAGACACATGTCACCAGTGGGGACCAGCGGACAGGCTGGGCTCACAGCTTTCCTCATGTGGACAGAGCCAGCAGAAAGAGCCAACGCCACGTCACATCATGCTGGGACACACTGCGCTGCCCTGTCCCCTTGTCCTAACCAAGGGAGGGCAAGGCAGAGCAGCTATTAGACTGCTGTTCAGTGCAGTCCCCCAGGATAGACGAGGTTGGGTCCTCACCATGTCAGGACTGAGGTCCTCACAGCACCTGAGCCCCTGGAAATTATTTCCCAGGCAAGTCTCGAAAGCTTCTTCCCTTTTTTCAAAAGGAAGGCCACAGAGATGCTGTGAGGGCTGGAGCAGCTATGCTTTGGAGCCAGGCTGGGAGAGCTGGGCTGGGTCTGCCTGGAGAAAAGAAGGCTCCTGAAGGGGAGACCTGAGAGCAGCTCCAGTGCCTAAAGGAGCTGCAGGAAACCTGGAGAGGGGCTTTGGACAAGGGCCTGTAGGGACAGGAGAAGGGGAATGGCTTTAACCTGCCAGAGGGGAGATTGAGATGAGCTCTTAGGCACAAGTTCTTCCCTGTGAGGGTGCTGAG
>JASSUY010029978.1:0-22888 GCA_032466535.1 Forpus xanthops
GATTTCACCAGAGAAGCAGGTAAGTGTGGCTGTTTGGGGTTTTGACTGCACAGGGAAGCATGGAGGGAATGAGAAAGGGTGACATGGAGGAGGGACCACAAGATGCAGTGCTGGGTAAAGTCCTGGGTAGGTCTGCAGTGCATCTTAATGGCAGCTCTGTGTGTAACAAACTGAGTTTGCTCCTGTTGGTCTGAGCTCATTTGATTTCATATCTAAACAGGCTTCTGAGTCTCACCTGGTCTACAGCTATTCCCAGAGTTGGGGTGAGCACCAATGTTAATGGAGATTATTCTTATCTAAAATCTGGGCTCCTGCTATAACTCAGTGTCATGGGTTCAGCAGTAGCAGTCATTTTTCTCCTTCTTGGTAGCTGGTGCAGTGCTGTGTTTTTTGACTTTCGGCCTGGGAATTGCACTGCTAACACTGATGTTTTCAGTTACTGCTTGGTAATGTTTTGGCCTGAGCAAGGACTTTCTGAGTCTCATGCTCTGCCATGGAGGAGGCGAGGCCGAGGGGAAGGAGGGACAGGACACCTGACCCAAACTGACCAAAGAGGTATTCCATACCACAGTACATCATGCCCAGAATGTAAAATGGAGGGCAGAGATCCAGAAGGGTGGGAGTTTGCAGCTGGGTTGGGCTGGATATCAGTGGTGAGCGGTTGTATTCTCTTTCCTTATATTTCCCTTGTCATTATTATTGGTGGCAGCAGCAGTGATTTATGTTATACCTTAGTTACTGGACTGGTTTTATCTCAACCTATGGGAGTTGCATTCTTTCGATTCTCTTTCCCATCCCTCCAAGAGAAAGAGGGGGGAGTCAGTGAGCAGGCTGCGTGATTTATGGCTTAAATCACGACACTCAGTTTTCACTTTCTCAGCATATCTTATTCAATTTTATTAGGTCATTTAGTAAATAATTTTAATTTTCTGCTTAGATCTGAGTTTCTGAAAGCAATGTAGTGTTGTACAGTTAATAAGTCTGCTAATAGGCTTCAAGAAAATGTGATTTGTGAATCATTCCAGAACATAACTGTCACTCAGACCCTATGCCAATTAGCATAACCATTAGCAACTATCCCTAAGAGGTCCTGAAATTGAAATGAGATTTCCTAAGATCCCTTTTACTAAGGAAGTTGAAGATTCTGCCTCACATGGAAAATGCAGCCTGGTAAAAAGCAACAATTCGTTAAAGGTGAAGTGTATCTTTAGAAGTAAATGCCCTCCAGGGTTTTGAGCAGCAGCAATATGTAATGTAATGCACTTGGTGTTTGTTTGTCCTTACAATGGTGTGGAAGAGGTGCTTGGGCTGACTAACTACTTGAGCAGCAAAGAGTTGCTGCTGAGACGCTGATACAGCACCAAAATGGGTGGCTTTTTATTGCAGACATGAAAACCATGTTAGTATGGGGCAGGGGCTGTGTAGGGACTGTTTTACCCAACAGTCTTACCGAATCTTGGTGGGTTTACTGACTTGGTGGAGACAAACCACAAACCTTGAAAACAAGGCTGCATAAAGTCTGTGTGAAGTTGCAGCCAATGCCTCAATGCTCTTGGGTGCTGCAGGGACCACAGGTCCTCTGGAGGCAGGCCAATTTCAGCTGGATGCAATTCCCACTGGAGGTTGTCCCTAACACTTCACAGCATCCCTACTCAAGAGCAAGTACTTTCCTCAGTCTTGGCTTTGATCTTTCCATCTCCCAGCTCCTTGTTTTTTTGGGCTCCCAAGACCAATTCTGTCATGTTTTAGGAAGAAACAGACCTTCAAGACTTTGTTTAGGATAACAACCTCATGGAGATCCTGCAAGAACATTGCAGAGATGCCTCCACACAGGTGAGGCTGTAGCCAGGCTATCAATGAGGGAAACAGAGCACTTAAAATGAAGTGCAAAAGCTTCAGACTCAGGAGGGGATTGCTCTCATTTGAGGGTATAAAGTACAAAAGCATGTCAGTTTTGGCAACTTTTAAGACCTAGCAGACATATTAGCTTAATCTCTCCCTATAAAATAAGAAATCCCTATGCTTGCAACTGGTTTCTGCCAGCTAGAGACTCCTGGTCTTCATCAGGACCCTCCATGGCCAGATCTGGCACTGTGCTCAAGCCATCAGCTTTCTTCCCTGGCCACCCCTCATAATGGAGAGAACAGCCTTTGATGCAAAAAGTGAATCCCAAAGCTGCACACCTCCTCTTGTGTCTCTGTAGACATGTGGACCTGTGAACTACTGCTGCACCCATGTGGTCCATGAGGATGCAGTCCAAAGCTGTCATTCATGAATATGACAAATATGAAAAACATGAAAACTCATGCTTGGGAAAGTGGCTCAGGGAGGAGCCCATGGCTGGTGGATGCAGCTCAACAATGATGTCGAAGGGGTATCCTCGACAGACTCTATCCCACCTTTAACTGTGCAAGTGAACATGAAATACAGGATTAAATAAAGCAAAGATCTAACAACTGATGCAGGTCATCGAGGAGAGATTAAGGTAGTCAAAAGAACAAAGCAGGAAACCTGCTAAGGGATGAAGTTTGTCAAGATCAGGGAACTGCCTCAGTAATAATGTTGTGAATTAATGCACAGTAAAACTGAGCGACTTCCCTTGGTGGCCTGGGAAGGGCTGTTTTCTCACCCACTTCCAGAGGGATTCCTCACTATCACTTGCCCATGCTCCTCCTGAGGCAGCTTTTGCCTGTTGCTGCCTGCTGCCTTTTAGTAGCTGCAGTGGGCTGATTTCCTCAGATCCCACCTTCATTTGTTTTCCTGTTTTCTTTTGTTTTCAAGCAACCTTGAAGACATTTAGGACTGGGGACAGGTTGTAAGCAGAGGCGTTAACATGCAAACAATGTCAGCTGTTTATGATGGTGATTATTAATGGTAGCATCAAGCAGCAGCTGGGACCTGATTGATTAAAGATGACTGGGAGGTCCAGGAGGCCTCAGAGCACTTCCCAAGTTCTGGTTTTGCCTTTTCTAATGGAGCCTGAGCAGCTGTCACCAGGATGCAGCAGGTGGCACAGCCAGGTCCTGCTAAGTCGTTTCATGTCTCGTCAAGACTCTGCTGGGCAGGTAAATGCTTTCAGAGCTGTTAGTAAGCAACTCAGGCTTGTCAAAGCTCAATAAATGCCAGGGTTCCTTATTTAACATAGAGATCCTGTAGAAATTCCTGTTTTCTGTAGCAAGCCTGGGAGAGGGTGGTTTATAAACTGTTCACAGCTCAAGCTTTATTATGTGGCTAAAGTTTTCTTGGCCATGCTGAATGATCATTTGCCATCTATCTCCTTTTCTATGAAAAGTCAGGGGTGTCTAAGTCATCTTTTCATGCAAGAGACCAGGTACAGGGTTTTTGGTATTTGCCCTTAATTGCCTTCTCAGCTTTTGTTAGACAAGAAAGGATATTAACAGGATTGCGCAATGGCCAATTAGTTTTAAAGGTCTTTAGTTCCATTACTTATCTGGAATAATTTGTAATCTCCCTTTGACAAAGGCAGCTGAGGAACCGTTTTTGATAATAACACTAAATCAGGCTGCTAGAGCACATAGCGATTAACATATACAAGGGATGCTACACCAAACAGAAATTCAATTTAACAGATCTCGTGGCTCCAACCATATCCCCATTATATTCATATTCTTCTACAGACTTCTCTTTCTACCCTCTTATCCCTGTCTTCAGAGGTCTTAGCATAAATTTGTCATGATTCCTCTTGCTCTTGATCATGTGCAGCTTGCTCACTACCCACCATTTTTCTTCATAATGTTCTTTGATCTCTGATTTCTTTATCCATTACAATGCTGCTATGGAGGTGAAAGGGACTGTGTTACCAGGGAAGTGGGAGAAGGCATGTGCATGCTAGGGCCCTTACCCTGCCAGCTGCCAGGTTTCTTTCTCAGTTTTAAGGTATTGGAAAGGCAACTGAATACTTGTAAAAGGGTCTTTGGAAAGAAGTATAATATCACTGCCCTTGCTATCATACAAGTAGGAATATTTTTTTCCCTTTGACCACTAGGAAATATCTAAAAGAAAAAAGCACTAAGTGGAACAAGCATGCATGTCTTGAAGGCTTTCTAAATGGAGAAAATATATCTAACTGTATCCCCTAATAGGAAGTAAAATCCTCATTAATGAGCTGTTATTATGTTACAAAGTAAAGGTTAGAATCAGTTCATAAGGACTTGAACCACTGAAGCACATGTGCAGACAAAGCACCTTCTTATCATAGAGTCATAGACTGGTTAGGGTTGGAAGAGACCTTAAGATCATCCAGTTCCAGCCCCCCTGCCATTGGCAGGGACACCTCACACCAGACCATGTTGGCCAAGGCTCTGCCAAAGCTACCTGTCTGTGCAACCTCTGACCATTTCTCCCAAGCCTTCTGCAGGCATATTAAGCAAATAATTTTTGTTGACTGAAGGTACTCTTTAAGTGAAGGTTTTCTCCTCTTTATGGTGCTCAGATTATATCAGCTATGACACATTTTGTATACTGTGGGGGACACCAAAATGTTGTTCTAGCCCTAGTCAATGAAAAGACAGCCATGGCAACATCACAAAGAGGAAGGCCAGGTTGGATAGGGCTTGGAGCAACCTGCTCTAGTGGAAGTGTCCCTGCCCACGGCAGGGGATTGGAACTGTGAGCTTTAACGTCCCTTCCAACCCAAACCAGCCTGTGAGTCTATAAACTCAGCAGCCAAGCAAGCCAGGGTGACTTATGCCTACGTCCTCTTCCTGTTGCTCCCATAAACCTGTCCTGGGGAGAGCAGTGATGTGACATCACCTCTATCTTTCTATTTTCTTCCCTTTATTAGTTAGTTGTACATAAGCCAGGCAGATTTCTTAACAGCACTTGTGAATGTCAGTGATCAGAATGCAGTGCCATGGAGAGCAAAATCAGCTGTCACCTCTCAAACACCTCTCCAGGGCTGGAAGTGTCAAAAAAGTTTGTCAAAACGCGGGCAGCTGCCTGCACACAAAGCAGTCATCTGGGGCTCGGTTCTGATACCTGCTTTCATACTAAATGTTGTCTCTTTCTATAGGTAACACCGGCAACAAAATTTGCTGCTTTCAAAATCTCAAAGAGGCAGGAAAATGTGGAGCCAACAAATCCTTGTTACATGGCAGGTTCTGCTGCTGTTGGGTATTGTACAGCCATAAATTTCAAACCAATTGAATTTAGATGTCTGTGTGCCTGCATCTCACAGAGCATTCCCAAGATGTGTATGGGCATGTGGGTCCATGTTGAGCTGCTCCTGGGACAGTGGATCAGGCACATGCTTTCAAGGCTTCTCCTCCATGCTGTGTGTCTCTGAGTGTGTCCCCATGCACAAGGGGACAGCAAAAGCAAATACCACCGCTGTGTCTTGTGCAGGTTTCTTTAAAATATGGAAAAAATAAGAGAAAGACTTGCAGAATGAGCAAGTATGTTTCTCACTGTGAGAAAGTGCTCACAGAAAGGAAAGCTGATTAATGAGCTTACAAGACACCAGAAGAGCACAGTGCTGCATATCATGACTGCAGGAAAAGCTTTGGTCAACAGTTGCACTTCACAGACAAGAGGACCTCCAAACATAACACACACAACTGTAGGAACCAGATTCCATCAGTGCCACACCTCATAAAACTGCTTATTATATACTGTGCCTCGCAGGATTTATTGCCACCTGGTCCACAACCAGTGCAGAACGTTGACCTGGGACTCATGAATCCACAACTTCCCTTCCTACCTCTTCCGCAGTGACAAGGTGGACTGATTTCCACCCAGGTGATTTAAATGAAGCACCAGAGAACCATGATTTAAATCATTGATGTTTGCTTTTTACATTGGCAGGAGAAGCAGCTTTAATGATGTACAGTCCTATTGCTGGGGCCAGAATCTAAATTCCTGGAATATTCCCTCTGAGCAAGCTCTAAAGTTCACATATTTGCCTCTGTCTGTTGAGCTGCACACTGAGGAGTGAATTCTTGGCACAGCCAGGCAGTTTGGAGCTGCTGCACTTGTATTGGCAGCCTGAAATAGGCAGCCCAGAGTGAAGGTGCCAAGAGGGTTGGTATTAAGTACCTCTTGGCTCATATAGGCAGGATGGGATGGTGTGAACCATGTGCAACCTAGGAATTTAAGATGTCCAATGTGGATATGAAGGTACACAGAGAAAAATGTCAAACCTAGATGGATGAACAATTTATAGTGTAGTTATACTATCAATTCAAGTCATATATATATATGGGTGTTTTTTAATGGAAAACCTTGAAATCTTTGGATGCATAAGTAGTAAACAAGTGATTGATAGTCAGGTTGCCTTTCTTTTTTCTGCTAGATAGAAGTTTCCTTTCTACCGATTACAATTGATTTAAGTAAATATTCTGTTTAACTTTACGTTATTTAGTTCTCAACAACATTAACAATGGTAAATGAGACACTTCTTTACCGGTGGGGAATCCCATGCAATATGTTTCAGTTTACACTTGGATGGGAAGTGAGACTTAAGGATTTGAAAAAGCAGCATCTTACTTATGTGTCTTATTAAATAATAGTGCATCCAACACCACTTGTAAAGGACAATGAGGGCGGGATTTCTGATCACCTGATGGTGTTTTTTTTAGAGAAGATGATAGATCATTTTCTCCCACCCTTAATTTATGCCCTTGAACTGAATAGATCCTGACTTTTTGTCTTCCTGAGTTGGCTGGTCACTGCTACAGTAATTAAATACCTAAAATTAAGAAAATTAGTCCTTCCTGCAAAAGTGGCCATGAGTTTATGCTCTTTATGAACATCAGTTATGGGTGTGACAAGTTAGTTGCTTTGATCTCCTCTTACCTGCAGTGATAAGCATGTGACATTCAGATGGAGCATTTTTAGTTGAAGGTGTGCAATAAGAAGCTTACACAAGGAACATTTAATCTTGGAACCTAAACAGATTGAGTTGTTTTTAAAAAAAGAGTATTTGTTATTTGTAAATCTGATCACACTTTTGAAAAGTACTTTTTTACTCTTACTTTTACCCATCCTGGTGTGTGTTTGCAGGTGACTCATCCTCTTTCTCCATCCACAAAGTGGAGAAGATCCTGACCATATATGTATAACACAATGGGATTCCCTAGTTCTAAACCTGCTGCTAATCCTAGCTACTGTTATTCCTTATTGCAGAAGGCCCTTTGTGAAGTATCAAACCCACAAAATACATGTCTCATTGTCTCCTTTCCGTCATGTGCAGCATCCTCCACCTTTCCAGATCTCACAGAGTTGATGAACATCAGCTCATACCATAGCAGTTCACTAGCACAGCTTCCTGAGGTGTTCTGTGGATTCAGTAAGCTTCAGAAAACCTGCTGGTGAGGAGAGATACAAGCATGTCTCATCTGGTGAGGTTGATGTGACCTTAGGGGTGTTTGATGCTGCATGTTTCAAGGCCATGGATGATGCGGAGTGCTCTGTTCTCCATCTCCTGGCTCCATACCTATAACCATAGTAAGAAGCCAACTTTTCTCATTACAGATGCAGATGGCAGTTGCGCTGGTTCTCCTGCATTGCTCTCTCCTCCTCAGCTGCCTGCCTTTCCTTGATATAGATACCCATCTAAGGGAGGAAAAAACAGACAAGTATTAATAATCCTATTATAAGCTCCAAAGCTGAGAAACTTGATTGCTCTTTTTATCATTGATATGATAATGTGGTGAGTAGAGATGATACCATCAGAAGTTGCTTTCATCTCTGGAGATAGAGAATAAACTAGATATGTATCTGAGACTTGACCAGGATTCTCATTGAAGGCTTTTATGAAAGTCCTCATATGTCTGGTTCATATGTATATTTTGAGATTTGTTAACACCCCACTGCCTCTCCCCAGCACACGACTGTAATTGTGGAGGAGCTTCAAAGAGCTATGCTCCTGCCACCCTGTGTTCCTGAGGAAGGCTGGGCACCAGTGCTCATATACCAAACTACATGTTAGAAGAAAACAGAGCTATTCAAGGGTATCTATTTTAAACACTGTGACCAAAGAGAACAGTAGCACTTTGGCCTCTGTGGCTCTTTTCATGTGTGGATCTCAAAGTGCTTTGGCATCACTAATTTGAAGCAGAAATCCCACTAATTAACATTTTTGTCTGGGATGGAGGGATGTATTTTACAAGTCAGTGACATGAGCAGTCCTGATTTACCATCACATGAGGAATAGCGTACAAGAGAATAGGGCTTGTTCATTTTCTTTAAAGATCTGAGTTCACTTTAGTTACCATAAGGGGTCTGCAGCAGAGTTTATATCATAGGGTCCTGAACCTGAAAGGGAAGCCCAAACACAGTCTTGGAATATTTGTGCTCAATTCCTTCCTCTCCTTGAAGTTACACAGATGTGGAGGAGAGGACTGATGTCTAAGTGGAGATTTGATTTTTTCCCCCTCTGTCATCTGCACTGTCAGTAATTGGCAATTGAACTGAGGGAAATTTGATGCTGAACCTGGCCTAACTCAGAGCCATGGGAAGGTATGTGTGCTGTATGATGTGAAATAGGATTTTACAGAAGCTAAGGAACATTTCTGGAAGGGAAGGCAGGGTTGATTTGCAGGTCAAGGACCAGTGCCTAGTGATGGTGGCCAGTGCCTTCTTGGTTGCACAGAAGCTGCACACAATAATAACTGATGATGGACTTCATGGCATTTGCTAACAGGGACTGCAGTCACCAGGGTGCAAAGCAAGACCCGCTGCACAACCTCTCCTGTTTGCTGCACAACCTCTCCTGACAAACAGCTCCTTTATGCCGCAGCAGCTCTCGGCAGGATGAGATGGGGATCAACAACCTACTTCTTTACCTGGAAAAACTGTTTTGCATTTCAACTCACTTGCCGTATCCTTTGTTTTCAACATCCAAAGCACAAATTATCCTAACAAACCCAAGATGATCTGTAGCTGGGAGAAGAGAGGCCTGGAATCAGGAGGGTTGGAGATCTCAACGGTGTTTCACAAGACCATTGTCTCCTCAAAGGGTGTCACTTGGGAAACCAAGTGTGAGCATTTAAATGCAGTTGCTCAGTGACTCAGCTGACAGAACTGCTGGCTGTGCTATGCCTGATTCAAATCCTCTGCTTCAATTGCTAGACCCAACAAGCAAAGCCTTAATAAGTCCCCAGAATACAGTGGTATAATGATGAAGAATGCTGTGAAGCACTTAACGATAGAAAAGCATGGGTAATGAGGGACTTAATTTGGAACATATCATTTGTCAGATAATTTGAAGACACATCTCAAAGCAGTGCATAAGAATGGAGTTTGCTGCACCAGCTGCAGTTACCCCAAATGTTCTTTCTTTGTGGCAAATCCCTTTTTGAATCTAAGCCTTCAGAAAAGAACCTGGAACCAATAAATGACATAAAAGAATAAATGTTCACAACACATATTTTGGGTTTGATTCAAACACAATATTAGAAAGCTGAATTAATTGTGTTTGTATCAAACCCAAATTTATTTTATGAAACAATAAGGCCTCTTAAATGACTAACTGCTGCCCAGAATATATTTTCCCTAAACCAAACTAGATAACAGCATATCCCTCTTAAACTGGTCAGGAGAAGTGGCTGCCAAATGATAATTCTGTGCCCTGTATTTATTCACCATCTGTGACTTCCACATCAATTTGCTCATTTTAAAAATCAAAACTTGATCAAAACCTCTTTTTCCTTTCTCTGCCAGAGCTGATGGGTAAATGCAATGGCTGAAAACCAAGCTATGTTCTTCCTGCTGCAGAAATGGTTTCTTCTTGTGATGCATGAGGAATGATGGAATGTGGCTCTGTTGTCTCTCTGGGGATTCCTGCACTGTCTATTGCATACGTACTCATCAGAGTACCCAAAGCTCAGGCTCTTAAGGGACATAAAAAGCATAAAATTCCCAGAAGGAGTTTCTTTTGCTTTTCCATCTCCATTTTCCTACATCCATCCGTTTGTGGCATTGCATGCCTGCAGCGGACTGGGGTGTTTTTACCCTGTGCTGGTACTGGCCACTCTCAGAGAAATCAATCCACTAAAGCAAAGACAGAGCTCCTGCATTTAATAGAAGACAGCCACTATTAAAGCATCCAAGTAGTTCCTGCTTGGCTTAAAAGTCTGACATTGTAAATAACACCGGTGCATTTACATTCTGAGCAGAATTTGTGATTGAGCCATAGATAAATACATTCTCTTCCAATTACACATCGCTGATAGGCTGGTGTCTTGCAGTTCCAGAGGGTGGATTAGTTAAATGCTCCTTATATTTGTTTGTTAGAGCTGGAAAGCAGCTTTGCTTAGCACAGGTTTTCCCCAAGTAGCTTGACATGACTCTGAGCTTCACCCAGCTTTCTGGCTTTGTTTGACATGAACTCTTTTTGGGCCATACAGATAATGATCTGTCTCTCTCTGCATAGCTCACAGGAAGTGCAGCACTGAACCTTTGGCTCAGATTTTATGAACCTTTCCAAACTGCTCTGTGAAACTGATGTAAATGTAAGCAGTTTTGACAAACTCCAAGAACTGATGTGATTTGCTTTGGTTTTGTATTTACTTTTGTTGGCTCTAAATCAGAAACCTATTTGAACTTGTTTGCTATTGACGCGAGGTGGAAACGTCACAAGAAGAGGCTGCCTCATGCCATTTCTGGCACTTAACAGGCTTTATCAGAAATAGCAGAACCAATTTTTCTCAGAGGTGCTGGGACACTTCCATTTCTTCCTCTGCTAAGGCTAATTTAAGTGTAGGTATGAATCAGAGTTTGTCTTTCAGATGGAAGGCTCATTCAGTTGTCCTTTATCTTTGCCCTATCTGCAGAGCTGCTCTGCAGATGGCAAAAGATGTCATCTGGAGGCAGCCGCTGGCATGATGGGAGATGACGTGAAAGTGGGTGGTGGGGTGTTATTTGCCTGCCTAAAGTCAAGTCCCATGAACAGTGAAAGGAGTTGGAGGAAAAAGGAAACACTTTCCCAGGCAATTTTCTTGGAGGTACAAAACTACGTGAGGAATGACTGACAAATTAGAAGCACTTTGCACCTAATTTTAATGTGTTCCGATCTTAAGGAGGAGAAATATGTGAAGTTTCAGATTACCCACTTTACCAGTTGCTGTCTTCCCTAGAATCAAAATCAAGCTAGGCGTTTGGTACTAAATCTTAAAGAAACAAATTGCTTTCTATGGTACACTGCTTTCTTAAAACAGCTTCATTTGAAAGTCCAGCTGAGCAAGTTAATTTGAGCAGTGAGCTGGTCCATGACTGTTGAGCACTTGTTATTGAGGCCAGTTACTTCTATAAGCACAAATCATACTGCCAGGTACACTTGAGCTAAACCTGACCTTGGGCTCTAACTCAAAGCCAGCTGATGTCCATGAGAGACTTTCAATTGACTTAATGGCTGCTGAAAGTAGATCCCAGGCAACATCAGCAGTCAGAAGCGGCTTTGCTTGATTTACTGGCCCCGGTGACCCATGTTCCCAGAAAAGAAGGAACAATTTCCCATAGTCCTCTTTTCCCTTGCTCTTCTGGACAACAGCCACTCTTGCACTAGCCCTACAACCATCTCACAGCCGCTCTTATAGCTCTGCTTTAAGTCAGCCTCCAGGAGGAAGTGTGATGTCTCTGGAAGATATGCTCTTATTCTGTAAGTTTCCATATACATACACATGTTGCTCCCGATGCCAGAGCTTGCAAGGAAGAGAGAAGATCTGTAGTAATGCTTTAAAGCACTATTTAAGCTGGGCTGCTCCTCAGCCTGTCTCTGAAGCTCTTTCCCATGATCTCAGTCCTTTCAGGCCTGCTAGCAATATAATGTGTTCATTTTATTTAATGTAAGTGACCTGAAATAGCCAGTTCAACATCCCAATTTAGTAATGAGACTTATTGAAGCTGATGAGCTGCCTTGGTTTGACACACAATTAAATCTCAGGAACTAGAAAATATTCCAAGGAGGCTGGTAGATTTGTAATGCTATTTGAGGCTTAATGCATAATAAAACATTGCCATTTAAGGTTTAATATAATATGCAACAGCTCTAAATGACCAGCAAAAATATTATGCAAATTATAAAGGAAGTTATTGCCTTCTGTAAATGACAATTTATCAATGGCTTGTAAACAAAGGGCTTTCCTCATGATTACGGACCAAAGAAAACACTGAAATTAGCAGGCTTAAATGGGTTATAGACACAGGAGGTCATCAGAAAGCTCTACAGTATGAATTGTTGTGGGCCTTCCTGTCAGGCGCTGTTATTTCTGTGCGCCAGCAGACTGCATTCAGCCTTCCCCATCTAAAAAACCAGATTTGCTTAAAGATAATGAGGGTTTTGTTTGCTGTTTTTTCCCCCCAAGCATCGTGCCTGCAGTTTACTTGTGATTCTTCTTCTCTTTTCCACTTTTAGTATTTGTCAAATAGTTCCAGATTTCATCTGGAAGCACAAGGGTCAAGACCACAGTATTTGTTGTCAGGACACCCCCTTGTGTCAGCACATGAGTCTGAGGGTAACACTGTAAGATTATCAGTTGTAGTGCCCAGGAGTGCCCTGGGAATATCTTCTCTCTGGCACTGTCACCTTTAGGAGGGAGATGAAGCCAATAATGCTGCCCAAATAGGCCTGGGCTTACATCCATCACTTCAGTCTGTCCTATGGAAGAGGCAGAAGGGGAGAGCCAGCAGAGATACAGGCTGCCCCTAAGAGCAAGTAAGCTTGGGAAAAAGAATAAAACCACAGCACAGAGTTGCACAATGATTCCCAGGGTTTTTTTGGAGGGAAAGGGGGATGGTGTGGGTAGAGCTGGGCCCCAAAAGCAGGTCCCATCACACCCAAAGTGCTTGCCATTATAATGGGTTTGAAAAGCATTTTGACTATTATGGAGCCCTTTTTACAGTTGTGCCATCAATTCAGCATGAGAAGATATTTTATTCTCAATGTGCTCTGAAGCCAAGGAGGCATTTGCATTGTTAATTTCTCAGATGTCAAACAAACACCATTACTGCAAAATGAATGCTGCTACCCAGCTGAGAAACAGACCCATTCACTGCAAATAAGCACAACTTAAAAAATGAATGAGTTCTGCTGATTGCAAGTAGCATCAGACATTAATAATGCTCTAGGAATTTTTCACACAAAAGATAATGAAAGCGTTGTGACAGTTTCCAGCTGTCCATCTTCATCCCTGTCTGAGGTGCAAGGGATCATCACCTGCATCAGCTGTAAAGGTCCTGAATCAGAGCACCAATCCTGATGTCGCTCTGCGGAACTGATCTTTCCAATGACGTACGATTTGACCCTCAAGTCTTGACAGTTGGGGCAGCTTTGTGTTCCCCTGACCAGCTGGACTCCTGAGCGAGGCATTGGCTGCTGTCATTACCTCATCTATGCCAGATCCTTCTCAATTTGCAAGTATCATCTGTGAAATGCCTAAACCTTCTCTTTCAGCTTGATGCTCCCTTTATGTTTCCTCTCATGCCTCACCCTTCTTTCAGCAGGTGCTGCACACACCATTGTTTCTTGCCCTCCTTTTCCCATGCCTAGCTCTGTCTTCCCTTGTCTACTCCATGGCCTTGATTTTTTCCTGTCTCTGTGTTTGTAATAACAGCTTCAGCTCTCAGAAAATTAGGTGAGATGAACTTGTTATGTGACAAATTAAATATAAACAGTGCCAAAAAGCCATTCTGAAGTATGTCTGCATCTCTATATTCATCTACTAGATGAATCACTTGAGTTATAAAATGTGTGGAAGAGAAAAATCTAATGGAGATGATAATATGATTAGTGCCCATAATTCTCACAAATCAAGCGTATCAGTTACGCACAAGTAGGTTGTCTGAGTGTCTGTGGGCCTTTTTATTTTATTATTTAAAGCTGATTAAACAACTGATTGTGGGCCCTTACGTACCCTTCCACACAGCTGATGCTTGAAGTGAATAGCAACAGCAAGGTATTTATGTTACAACAATGCAGGAGTCAAGCCTCACAGGATGAAGGCTGTGTGCCCTTCTCTGTATCACCTCGTTTCAAATATTGAGAAAACAGAGGATACACATTTATTTACAGACGTACTTAGTGAGGAGCTGCTAAACTGTCTCCATGTCAACTTGGATTTTATTTCTTTATTTGGCCTTTGGAAGCCTTTCCTGTATGTGTTGAGCAGGCACAGCTAATGAATTAGCATCCTCTTTATACATTGAATGGTAATATCAAAGCATGTGGCTGAAATACAGTGATCACCTTGCAGAATTAGTGACAAGATTCAGATTTTGTGTCTTTTATCAGGAAATTATAGTACACCCTGCAAATGGTATTTAAAAACTGTTGGGGTATGAAGACAAAAGCCCACTATAATGAGAAGTTACTGCAAGGAGAATGGATATTAATTGTTAAGAAGGTTATAAATCCCTATGTTGATGAGCTGAACACATGGAGGAAGTGCATAAGAAGGTATTTATTCTTGGTATTAATTTTTAAGCTGAAAGAATTTATTGCAAAACAACTTATCTACTGTTACAAACTCAAATGTTCTGAGCAAATCCAGCTTTGTCTGCCTTGCTCGTCAGAAATGCCATGCTACTTGGAGCAGGCTTCAGCTTGCAACACAAGGAGAGAAAATGGGAAACCCTCAGTCCACTTCTTCCGGCAAAGAGGGCACCCAGCTGTGGCATCAAAAGGTAGAAATGGGTTGGAGAGAAATGGGAATGTAGGCATAGGAAATATGGATTTGCTGTTGCTTTAATGATGTGCCAGAATGATCTCCTGATGAGAGCAGGAAGTATCCTGCTGGAAAACAGCAGCATTCCCATCACTAAAGGCTCTTATTCCTGTACCTTATTTTTTCATTCAGCTGAAGAGGAGAGTCCCTGATCTCCATGGCAGCAATACAGAGTGCCCATCCTGCAGCCCTGTGGATTGGGCTGGGCAGAGAGGAGGGCAGGTTGGCCAGTGTCGCAAGGGTGGGTTGATGTTCCAATGCAGAAGCTCTTCTCTCCAGAAGCCAAAATACAGCCCTCTGGGACTGACTCCAGCACTCTCTCTGCAGTGACTCAGTGAGCTCACACAGCTGCAAAAGAGAATAGGCTTGAGCATAGCCCATTCTAGAAACTCAGGGTGTAGCTCTGAAAATAAGCCTAGACCTACCTGCAGTCAGTGTGGGGTACAAGTGTGGGAACACATGACAAGAGCCTTGTTGCAATTTGTGAGCTTGTTCCCTTTGTATCCCAGACCTGTTTTCCATCCCCCTCACTCAGCTTTGAGTACAGCCACACGACTTCCTCCTCCTCTTCTCAACCACATCTTGGTCAGCCTGGTCTAGGCACGCATGCAGGAACAGAGGGCAAGGTGAAGCCAGTGGCTAAGTGAAATCCAGGCTCACAGGAGTTCACCTCTAACTACAGCATTGCTCAGAGTCTCTTTCTATCCCCAAACTAAAAGGAAAAAGGTAGTCTTCACGTGAGAAACAGATAGATGACGTGGGAGACAAGGAAAGCAGGGAGCTCCCACTGGCCTGGAAGTCCTTTTGAGCACAAAAGGCACAAAAGATGAGTTTAAAAGCTTAAGAGTCACTTCAGTTACAGCCTGGCCTGTTGATAGAGCTAAAGAGTGTTAATTTGTACATAGTGCTCTCATACGCTTAGTACCATCCTGAGAGGATGTTTGAGTGACTCTTGTGGGAGGTCCCTGAATAGTCCTTTGGACTAACCAAGGATTTGTCTCTTATGTGAAAGGGTTGGTTTATAGTTGAGAGCAATCCTTACCTTTCCCTGAATAGGAAGGTTTTGGCTGGCTGGAAAGCAGGCAGGCTTGATATTTGAGATGGGGTAAAAAGAAGGGTCCCCTGACAATGGAGCTGTGGGGTCCTCAGAGGAAAAGCAAAATATTCTTAGTAATATGGAATCATTCATATCAACTGGACTACCAGCACTTCTCACTTGTGTGATTTGCTAAACATGCTCAGCCAAGATAATCAGCAATGGCCTGCTTCAATACACTATTTACCCACCTGCTTTTTAGAACAGCTTATTGGTGAAGAAATAGAGCCAGAGAGCAATAGAGCTGGTAGTACGCATCTAGGCCAGTACATCTCCTTAGTGCTGATCTTCTGTTGATTTCCGCAGGGTCAGATCAGGAGCTACTGGGACTACTCCAAGTTTGTTATTTCAGATGAATTTCAACAATAACATCTTTTCATTTGTTTTATTTTGCCATAAAGTCGCTGGCTTCATCCTGCCAAAAGCCACTGGTAATGGCGTTATGCAGCACATACTCATTAAACATGTAATGGTCTCATCCTAACGTGGTCACCAGAACCTGGGTACTTACACATCTTGTATATGTGCCATTGCACTAATGGAGCGTTTTGGAACTACGCCATTTCTGAGCTGAATCCAGATTTTAAAGCCGGTCTCTAAAAGGTATCTGCTCATTTAATTCATTTGTGGTAATAGCTTCAAATGAGAGGCATTCATTTCCTCTCAACATAACTACATTATGAAATCCTATTGTGAATGAAGCACTTGTAAGGAAATCTTAATTATTTTATAAAGCTTTACTTCCTTTCAGAGACAGATTTAGAAGATACATTTGCCTTTGTACAAATGAGGCCTTACTGTAGCTCTGAACAGACTTTCCCAAGTGTTATTAGAACCAGAAATCCCATAGCCTTTCTGGGAGGAAAACACAAACAAAACCTCCACCCCATTTTGTGTATCCCAATGCTCTTTGGTACTTGAAGAGATTGATAGAAAACACTGTATCCACATAAACAATTTATTTTTCTACAAAAAATAGGACTTTTTCCCTACAATAATAACAGATGCAGCTTTCCATGTTTGATAATGCCTTGCACCACTCAAGTGACAACAGAACTTGACAGCAGCTGGAAACCATAATGACGTTGCTGCTTTGCAGTGCTAGGGCCAATGAATAGAGAAGTCCCTAAATCATTCCTGGGGAAAGAAGACATAAAGGGAAAACCACTGTTGTAGTACAGGCACAATTTTGGTGTGCAAATGCAATAGACAATTGGCTCTCCGTCTGCATTCTATTAAGGCTCTCCCCACCAGCACTGATCTTTATGTGGAGATTTATTATTTACATTGCAATTCAAGACACAGATTTCAGCTACTCACAGTTAGGCTGGATAGGGAAGGAAAGGCAAGCTAGTTCCTGGCTTTAGACTCCTGAGCAAATCTTAGTTGCAGTTACGCATATGCCTTTCTGAAAGTAAGGAGAGACCTTCCTCATCCATACTCTGTGGTGTGCATTAGCTGCTCTCCCCAGAGACCAAGAGTGAGAAGTGCTACGTCTAACTACTGTTCCCAGTGGAAAAGTGTATTTTTTCATCTTATCCAGCTCCCTATCATTTACCATACTGAAGACATTCACACTGCATCACCACTCCCCTGCAAAGCCCACGGATGGGTTAGCAGGAGCTATGGCAGTTCAGAGTGTGTCTCTTTTTGTCTTTCTGCCTGTTCATAGTCCCTGTTATTAAGCTCTTGCTGCCAGAGGGTTTGTTGCATCTGTTTGATAGATGTAAGTATACCCAGCAAAGGGAAAGGTGAGGGAGAGGGGTCAGGAAACAGAGCATTTTCAGCTTGGATTTCAGTGGTACAAAGGTACAGGCATGTGTTGATAATCCAGAGGATTAAAAAGTGCTTGAAAGATTTATGGCAGCCTGGAAAAATCGATAGTAACTCATCACAGGCAAAATCTTCTGGAACACAAAATCCCACTATGGGGGACAAGGCAAAATTATGGCAGTCTGCAGCAGGGCTAATGAGTCTGTGATTAAAATTGAGGACTCGCTGTGTCACGTTGCATCCCTCCTATAAGCTCCCTCTGAAAACTGGCCCATCCAACTCATAGATCCTGAAAATAATTTAGACACAATTATTATTAATAATAAATATTTATTAAAAATAAGAAATCAGGCATCTTAGACTCCTAAATATCATTTAAGAACTGTGCCCCTTAATCCCTCTTTGCCTCAGTTTCCTGTTTCCAAAACTGAAATTTCTTTTCTCTCCTGCTGAATCTCTTTATCATCTTCATACTGCACCATGGTGAAAGGCAGAGAGCTTTTGCTGTCTGAATACACACTGCTTTGCCCAGGATACTCCTGATCTTGCCAAGCACCTGAAACTGCTGCTCTTATCAGAAATCATTAGCAAAGAAACAGATTTCCAAGAGGGAGCCTTGTTCCTTAAATCTCATCAGGAAAAGCACACTGTAAAAGACAGCCTTGAACTGATGGGATATTAAGCCCCCTTATGCCTCAAACTGCAGTTGTTAGGTGTTCACGGTGCTAGTAAGTTATATGAACTGGTGAGATGATCTCTTCTCCAAGAAGTAACCTGAAAAGAAATAGCAATTTAAACCCACTGGATACCCTCATAATTTCTATGAATACAAAATGAAGACAGAAACCAGGTTGTGGAGCATTTCTGGCACAATACCTTTGCAAGGTCTTATTTGGAAGGAAAGAATGAAACTGCATATGTTGAAAGCTATTCTAATAATATTTATCAGAAGAAAAAGCCTCACCAAGGCAAATGCCAGGGCCGAATCAGAATGTGTTAACATCCTACTGCATCCAATCTACATCGAATCTAAAAGATTTGGCAAGAAATTTGGATCAGAGCAATTACTTGTGTGGCTATTTGTCAAGGGTTGTCTCAAACACAGCACTCAGAGAGATTGAACTGTCAGAACCTAATGCAGGAATAAGAAGAGGACACTTCATTTCCATTGGACACCAGAGATGAATAGCAGGTGAGTCTGAATGGAGACAAAATAAAACTGAATATGTATTTGACTTTAGTTTTTGTTAAAGGACTGTAACATGAGTAATGAATATCTTAAGGAGAGAAGACTGGGCCTTCAATTTCTTTCAATAATGTTAGTGTTGTATATACCGGTTTGAATAAAATACATTTCATAAAACACCTACACACAGCTCTGCAATGCATTATGGATGGCCCCTCTTGAGAAATCTTACACTGCTTTCAATTTTGACACAGTGATATAGTAATAATAGAAAATTCAGGCATAATATTCAGACTGCATCTATTTTCCTCCTTTATTATTTTGTGCCACACTGGGTGAACACAGATGTGCTTTCCTTATGCCTCCTCAGGCAGCTTGCACGGCGCTGTGGTACTCACAGGAGGTATCTGATGCAGTGGAAGGTTGTGTCCTGCATTGTGTGGGCTGAGCACTGAAGCTAAAGCAGGGTCTTTCAGCAAAAGCCTCCCAAAATAGCTGAACTTTGGCACAGAAAATGCTGCCAAGGCTGGAGGAACTGCCGCCAAACAGATGCATGTCATGCTTGATGAGAAGTCAAATCATGCAGCCCAAGCAGCGTCCCTTGGGAGTGATGGAGAAAACTCAAGTGCTTGGACATCAACTGAAGGCGCTCACCACGTGTGTGGGTAGTAGAGTGTGTGGTACCTATGAATAGTAGGTAAAAGCAGCAAGAAGGCAGCAGGGAGAAAGACATCAAAGAGTTAAACACAGTGTTTGAAGGAGTTTTCCCATACTGTGCTAAAGGAACCAGCTACTGATGGTGCAGGAAGGTCTGGAGATAACATGGAACAAGAGAACTCCTGCTCCTGTGCCCATGGCACATCCTGTCAAAAGGCTGCAAAAGGAAACTGAAGTCAGGGTGCGGGTTTGGTGATGGGTGCTGAGAGGCCAAGACAGCCAGTGAAGAGGCATCACTGCAGGTTAGGGGCCAGTTATTACCCAGTAAAAAGCCTAGAGGGCCTGGGCTGAGGGCAACATTCCATGGCTAGTTGCCACCATGAGTTTTGCCCTGAGATTAACTCCCAAGAAAACAACTGCTCATTCACTCAGATCGCTGCTGCTTTGTAATGGGGACAACAGGGAAGATACAATGTACAGATACAGCCTTAAGCCAACTGGCATTCACCTGCCAGGTCTGCTTGGCCAAAGAACCCACAGACCCTCTCCTTTTACCTTCAGCCCTCACCCCATGGACCCCACCTGATAAATCTTTTGGATTCATCTCTTATCAGAGCATGCTACTATGTGAGTGTGCTCTTGTACTAGCAGCAGGGCAGATGCATTTGGCTTCCTGCTGTGCATGCACAGTCTAATTTCTAGGCAACCCAATTAAGAGGGAACAGTGACATGCTGCAGTAAACAATCAGGCTTTAGAACTAAAAAGGAATCTGTTATTGATGAACAAATGTTAAATCAGGCAGTGCTGTCTCTGGCTGGATTCAAACAGCAAGAGGGCAGTGAGACACAAGGATAAGGCGCTATAAAGGTGGTAAAGACAGCACTAAATACCATCCAGGGCCTGGATCACCATGACTCATCAGCACTTGAGGCGGCCTTTTGCTGATGTGGTGACTGTAGGGGCTGGTGTTGGAAAAGCGGCAACACACAATCATTGACCAATGCTGGGTTCTGAAATACCAGAGAGAAACCTCAGGTTTTGAGATATTATTTTTTACAGTCTCAAGAGGCTCTTGGTTAATCTCCAAGCGAACAGTGGATCACAAGTATTCCGAAGCTAAAAGGCTACATACAATGTCCAGCACACAAAAATAGCCAACAAAAGAACTCTGCTTTAGAAATACTGTACAGGGAGTGAAGAACAACATCATCATGGACTGTAAGAATCACACCACAGAAATCAGGAACAAAATGTACCCATAGACCCACATCTGAAGGCAAAGTGTGACATTCCCTAGAACAATTAGCAATCACAACGTGTTCCTTCCCTTTGCTGTCAGCCATGCCTGAGCCACCCACTAGGTAAAATTACAGGGTTAAGATCAGAAGTGTATATCAGCTGATTAGCTGAGAGCACCCCAAGAGCTGTGCTGCGCAGGAGGAGAGTGCGCGTGTCAATGGGCACAAAGCATAAAGCACATCAGCCCCTTGGGTCAGACCTGCACACACACACAGACACACACATACACAGAGTGTTGAAAGCACAATATTGTTGAAAGAATTAGGCAGGGAAGAACTTGTAAAGCCGGGAAAATGAAGGTGCTTTGAAATGCAAGAATAAAGGAGGCTGGGAGCAAACAGGGCCCTCTTTGCCATGTGCAGAACAGAAAGGCCTTTATTCCTGGGACCCGCAGAAGTATTGGGAAGCTATAGAAAAGTACTTATGATGGGTGTTCTTCCAGGGTCCTTCCTGCAAATGTCACTTGCAAGTAGGATGTGGGACTCAGGAAACTGAGGAGCCAATGACTAATAGGAAGAGTGAGTAAGGAAAATAGACAAAGATGAACATGAAAGGAGGAAAGGAAAGAGGAAGGAGAGGACTAAATCTGGGGGGGTTACAAAGTACTTGTGATTAAATTAAGCCAGGGAGAGGATAGTGACAAGCAGGGCTGAGCTACACATCTGAATCAGATGCTCATACGCAGGAGCAAGGAGCCTCAGTGCAAGGCAGCGCTGCAGGCTGCTATACAGAGATGCTCAGTTATCACATGTCCTGCCCCAAGCCTGATACAGTTATCCAAGCAGAGAGTGAAAACCTGCCCAGGACCATAGGGGCGACTCAGCTCCCACTCTCAGAGTTCACCCTGGAAGAGGTGCTGGCTGGTCTTGTGTTAACAGTAATATGCAGGAGAGACTCCCTCAAGTAGCGCTGGATAATGCTTGAGCACATGCAGTTATCACTTTATCAGTAGCAGGAGAGTGGGGAAAGGTCTTTTTTCAGCCTGTCACTTTTTGTTGCCCTGCTCCAAGCCCTTTCCAGTACTACCATAGCTGAGCTGGGTGCAGAAGTCTTACCCTGGGTAGTGGGACCCAAAGTATTGCTGTAGGGCAGAATGGTTTAATAAACGAAAATAGAGTCCATTAAGTCCTCTCCATATGTAGGACATAGTAGGGTTTCTTCCAAGGCAATGGAACAGTATTAGTTGTGAAAAAATTGTCTGTGGGAAAAAATATAACTTCCCAGTCAGCTTTCTTGCTGAATGCCTCTGCCTGTAGCCAACTGCCTGCCAGCTTTTTCTAGCATCGCCACATCTAAAATTACAGTTGTGGGACAGTTTTTACTGTCTGTGTGCAGTTCATAGGAGCTGTCCAACTAGATCTCAGCAGTGGTTCATCTTTATTAGTGTCCTGTCTTGATGGTCACTAAAACAAGATGCTTTTGAAGGGGTGGCTCTGCTCTCTGCTTTTTCCTTCCTATCATTCTCTTTCCCTCTTTTGTCTTCCATATCTTTCATTGCCTTACATCTCTATCATTTGCCATCCTCTTCTTTCTTCTGCTGTCTCAACCTCCATTGCTAAATCACTCTGTCTCTTCCATCTCAAAGTCATATTGAGAAGTGTAAAAAGTCGTATCAATAAGTGTATCCATTTCTGCAGTGATACGATAGGAAATTCCATAGGGTTTGAGTGGGAAGCACACCCCCTTCTTCAACTTCTTCAGGTAGCATTGGATTCTGGTAACAAAAATGTGCAGGGACCAATTGAAAACTGGAAATGAATTTCACTTCAGGTCTGCACAAAGACATTTGGAGGCTTGGCGTAATTGTCTGAAGTCCCCAGAGAAAGTCCAAGGACTGAGTAGGTGGCAGAGGTTTTCAGGGCAATATGACACATTATGATGGCATAGGCCTTAGTGCAGGGCAACAAATGTAATCCTTGAGATACCTTAAGTCTAACTTGCATAAAGGCAATAATAGACCTGTGGGTGTGAGAGATTTTTGGATTTGTTTTCATTTTTAAGTAACAGAGACTAAATACATAGACAGCCTTTCAATGTTCTGTTTTCCAGAGACTACTGAAGCATAATGAATAAATAGGTACAAAATGGAAGGCTCATTACCCACCCTGAAAAGTCCCTGCCATTTGTTAAACCAGGAAGAGAAGAAGTTCCCATTAGAAGGTGTCGTGGTTTGAGGCCCCCCTCAAGCAGTTCTG
>JASSUY010029978.1:29120-42480 GCA_032466535.1 Forpus xanthops
GGTGAGGCACTGGAATGAGTTGCCCAGGGAAGCTGTGAATGCTCCATTGCTGGCAGTGTTCAAGGCTGGGTTGGACAGAGCCTTGGGTGGCATAGTTTAGTGTGAGGTGTCCCTGCCCATAGCAGAGGTGTTGGAACTAGATGTTCTTAAGGTCCTTTCCAACCCTAACTATTCTATGATTCTATGCTACTATTACTGCACCATGTGTTGTAGGATATTCCAAGCTCCATATGCTGCCTGAAGGACTTCTGCTCCACTACCAGTGGAAGCATATTTTGCCAGTCTGATTTGGTCCCTTAGTTCCTCTAGTAAGTCTGGGCTTTTTACTTGATGTACAGTTACGTTCTAGAGAGAGCCCACCACTGTAAAGTGTCAATTCTCCTTTCTGAAATAGTTAATATCTGTCAAAACACTACTGCCTGCACAGCTGCTGTCAAGCTGGAGGAAAAGAATAATTAAATTTTACTCTAACCTTTCAAACATTGGATTTTTTATATGAGCATGAAGACTTCAAAGCACCTCTAAAAGCAGTGAATTGGGACTGTGTTAAACTCATTGGAAAAAAACCCAATCCTGTATTTCTCTGTGTCACTGAAAATCTTACCAGGGCATTACAATCAACTTGGAGTTGCCCGTTCAAAATGTAGTTACAACTCCTTGTTTTTAAATATCGGATAATACTGTATTATTCTAATGTGCTGGAAAGAGACTTTCTACCTTGTGTATACATGCACCAGGCAAAAAGATGGAGTCGCCGTCTAGAAATAGTATGTGGCAAAAATATGTAGAGAAATGTACTAGTTCACCAGAAGCACTGGAAGGCCATTACATTTGCAAAACAAAATGGAGCAAACTCCCTAATAAAAAATGTTGGAAAACATTTGAAGACATTCTTATTTATTTCTGATGCTTGATAAATGTTGCTCATGCAGATGATGACATTCTCTGTCATTTGAAAATCAAGAATGTTTGTCCTGCAAAGCTGTATTCCAGTCTGTGACATGGATATGGCCATCTTCACTGCTAAGGAATTGGAATTCTTCTCCCTTGCATGTGGTTGAAGGACTGTGAAGCTCTGCAGTGAGGTGAAAGGTCTGATGTCAGCAACAACTTCTTTCCTAAGGTTTCCCTTCCTTTACCTGGCCTCATGCTTTTTCTTCCTCACACGACATACATCCCCAAACCTAAGAAGTGCATCCATTTCAGCTGTGAAAAAATACAAATTTATGCAACTGGAGCCTCGATGTAGGTGATAGGAGACCTACAAGAAACATTGAGTAATAAACAGTCCTTACATGGAGGACAGATGTTCTACTCTTTGCTTAGTGCTCCTGATGAAATGCCTCTGCAAGGCTGAGCTGATACAGCCTCCTTCTCTTCTGGGAACAGATTATAAGTATTTAGCCTTAGCAAGGAAGGCAGATAGAGAAGGCAGGTAGAGAAGGCAGGGTGGAAACTGCACAGGGAAGAGATGGGCTTTGTAAGGGAAAAAAGCGGAAAGGAGCACTTACTAAAGAAACAACATTTAAGCCGTTATATTCACTGTATCTGCAGTGGGCTTTCAGGGTATTCAGATGAGGTCTATTTAGTTTTGTTGCTCAGTTCAAATAGTTTTAAGAAGCAACTGCTTTCTGTGGGTGAGTTCATGCAGCCATTCACAAGAAAATTGCAACCCTCTAAGTGGAGATACTGAAAGATGGCACAGTTTTGGATCTCAGGCCTTCTATTACTACAGTCTCAGAGAGAGCATTAGATTTGCTTGTAAGTCTTCATGTGTATTTTCAGATCCTGAGTTGCATGGTTACGTGTGTAAGTGTCTGTGGATTTTCTTAAAATGGTGCCTTTGAATCACAATAAACACAGCTTTGAAAGAGGGAGGGAGAGAAGGGCAGAAGAAACATGAGGTCCAGCTGAGCCTGTTTCCAAACAGTGGCCTGGAGTAATTACATTACCTTCATCCTTGATTGCAACCTCCTCCTTTCTTTTTTATTGCCCCTCTTGGGGATGGCCTTCATGATGCTCCATGCAAAGGAGCCAACAGATCCTTACACTGCACTGCAGCATAGAAGAGCACCATCCCTATCTGTGAAACCAGACAGCAGAAATGAGGGCAGCAGACCTGGCTGAGAGGTACCAGGAGGTGTGAATGTGACATGGGATAATGCACTGCACAGAACTTCTGAACATCTTCCCTTAATGAACAAATATGAATATTAAGGAAAAAAAAATACATTTCATAATAACACTTCAGCGCAGCAGTCAGATTCTGCAGTGGCTGAGTGATGGTTTATTAACTCAGACATTGCTGTGTAGAGAGTACTTGCAGTCTTTGGCCTTACACTTAATAACTCACTAAGTGTGAATGGGTTCAGTAATTCATTCCTTGTCTTGTGTGGCTGCTCAAAAACCTCATTGGGTTGAAATTTATGGCTTGTTCTTGCAAGACTGCAAAGCACCAGGTCTGTGGCAGCCCCATGCTCCTGCTAACCCGAGCCAAGTGCTGCAGGCAGCTGAGCACCAACTTACCATGACCAGCCCACCATGACCAATACCTCCTCCTTAGCTGAACTGGGCTGAGGTACATTTGTGTTAGGTTTCCAGAAGAATTTGGGTTTAGCTGCACCAAACTTGCACTTTGGTTATCTGGGACTTTTGGGCTACCCTTTTCTTTCTGTGTCTGATACTATACAATTCACTTTTTGATTGATGGAGAGGTTAGAGAAGCAGATTATGATGTTACAAAGATAAGAAAGTGAAACTTAGGCAGCTAAAGGAAATAATGAATGTTAGAGGAAATTGTTGGAAGCTTGCTTTCTTTAGGGCTTTTTGATGGACTCCTGAACTCAGTGAGTGTAGCACTCCTGGAGCTGGTGGTTAACATTACTTCCTCTCTATTTTGAAGTAATGTTCCCCAGCAAAGCAAGGCCAGGCTCAGGATTTCTGATGACTCCATGGCAAAATCATAAAGGGAGGGGAACAAAAATCTTAACTCCCCTCCCTCTGCTACATAATGAACAAGTGTTATACAACCCAATGAATATGTGGTGTTAACAGTGCAATTCAGGGCATGAAAGGAACAATAAACATTAGCTGGTCCATATCCCAGAGTGTACAAGAAGTCATCCCCTCAGTGGGTGGACAGCAGTGACACATGGAGCAGGATTAACCCCACTCCTCAGCATTTTCAGCTAAAGTGCAGTCTTTTACTGGGGGCTCACACAGCCCTTGAAAAGCTAGCTGAGACACAAGAAAACACATGGAACAGTGAACAGTTAATAGGTTCTGTCTACAGATGATGATGTATTCACATTCAGTGCTATCACTCAGCGATGGGAGGCCACAACCCTGATGATGAACAGATGTGGGCACACAAGCAGAGGGACGCTTGAGAGGCAACTTGAGATCCTTCAGTATAAGCACCAGGCTGTTCGCTTTTCCTGTGATTTTTTTGTTCTGTCCTCTTTACTCTTTTCAAAAGTGGGAATGCCAGGCTGGGTGACAGACTCTTCCTTCCTGCTGGGGTCCAATTGCTATTTCCTTGCAGTAATCTCTAAAACTGTCATTTTCAAAGAGACTAAGGAAGCGAGAGTCCCTAAAGGGACACAAGCATCCATTCCCCTTAGGAAAATCAAGACTAGTCTATCTATGAACTTAAAGACATGGAACCTTACAAACCTGGGACAGAGATGTGCTAGATGGCCAGAAACATGGAAAAGATGTGATGCATTCAAGGTCATTCACAATGTTAGATGCAGAGCTGGGAAACAGCATTTGTACCATCAACCTCCCTGTTGGGATATCAATCAGTGAAATATCCTTCCTCTCCTTCACAGAGGCTCTAATCCTCCACTCACCCAAGCTCTGTGTAAAACAGTAGCAATCCCAGCAAGTCCCCAGCATTAGCTCATGAGCAAGAGCAGATTCTAGGAGTGGCTCATGCTTAGATTCACCAGGGACATCAGCAGGAATCAGCTGCCTAAATGCCTTTGTGAATTGAGGCTTGAGTGTCTTTGTTCATTAACGGAGAAAAGGGGAAAAAGTAGCTGTAATTAGAGCAAAACGAATGCCACAGAGCAGCTGCATGAACAGTCTCTCATGTTAAAAGATATTGGCTTCAAGCTCACTGGTGCTTATTGACATGAAAGAGCTCTGTTCATTGGTGTGTGCAGCACTGTTCTGTGAGTAAGAGAACCAATATATTCAGTCCGGCAGACATTTGGAGAGTGAACATTTCAAACTGGAAAGCCTGAATGGAAACCAAGTGTCAGTCCCCATGCAAGACACGTGCAGTAGGAGTGTCCACTGCCAGGGTCACCCTTCCCATGGCAGGGAATGAGGAACTCCATCTTCCACATATCACCAATCCCCAGCTTTTGAAGTTTAAATGTTAAGGACTCACACACAACCCACTAGATTATAATAACGTGCAATGAAAGAGCGCATAAAGCTGAGCAGCCAGGACAAAAGTGACACCCTGTGAGCAGTTTATGGGTGGGAGGAAAGGCTACTTGGTTAGAAATAGCTCATAATGAGTTAATCACTTAGCCTGTTCAATATTGAGCAGTATCACTGTTCCACTGAGGCAAATGAGAGTACAAAGCAACACCTGCAATTTGCCACATCTGTAACTGGAGCCTGGCTTGCTTTCAAGCAAAGCAACTGCAAGAGACCATACCTTATCCAAAGGTCTTTTGAAGACATGTTCCCTTGGCCACGATTCTAGTCATAGACATATCTTGAACTTCCTGAGGAACTATCTCCAGCATGATGCTGGTGAGTAGCAACCCTCCAACCACCTGAGAGAAAGTCATCAGCTGTTGGTGAATCACATCATATCAGGCCACATCTAACAGGTTTTGCCTATTTGGAAAACCATGATAAAATACATGTGGTCCAAATAATTGGTAACTGCAGCCCCAGCGCAGTAGGTGCCTTCTGCTTCATAGAATTCCAGACCGATTTAGGTTTTAAGGGACCTTAAAGCTCATCCAGTTCCAACCCCTGCCACAGGCAGGGACACCTTCCCCAAGAGCAGCTTGCTCCAGGCCCTGCGTCCAACCTGGCCTTGAACACTGCCAGGGATGGGGCAGCCACAGCTTCTCTGGGCACCCTGTGCCAGCGCCTCAGCACCCTCACAGGGAAGAGCTTCTGCCTAAGATCTCATCTTAGTCTCCCCTGTGGCAGGTTAAAGCCATTCCCCTTGTCCTGTCCCTACAGGCCCTTTTCAAAAGCTCCTCTCCGTGTTTCTTGTAGGTCCCGTTCAGGTGCTGGCTATGTTTCTGCACATGCATAGTATTATTAAGCTGAAGTTTTATGGCAATTATGGTGAGATGAGTAGAAAGAAATTAGGTTTCCAAGGGGCCTCACCAGGTAGGAGCTTTGCTAAGTGCAATAGACATGGGAGCAGGATGATTTGCCATGGACACAGAAGCCACTATTTTATTGCTATTTGGGCATAAGGCAACAAAACTGTGAGAGGGGCAGAGACTGAGTATTAAAATTATTTTTATCAGGTACTTGTAATGTCTCAGATAATTTGATACTGGCAATCCTGATAAAGTATTTGTAAGGTTACTCTGATCTCAGCAGCGTAACCTGACAGGATTTAACCAGTACAATAAAGATCCTCAAATATATTCCATAGCTTTATACATAGATCAGGCAGCTTCAGTCACAAGTCACTGTGTTTCAAGAAGAGTTCTTTGGAGCTGTTCCCAGGACAGAATCCACCCTGATAGCTGGTTACTTCATTCTGTCAGTCAAGCCTGTTTGTATGCAAAAGGCTCACATGAAGTTCTTTGGGCAGAGCTGGGATGGGGAATAGCTCTGAAAAGCCAGTTAAACTTTCAAAATCACAGCCCTTCTTTGGATATGAAACAGAAATAGCACTACACAATGGTGAAAGATGCATAGGAATAATTTCTCTAAATTTAGCTTAATTACTTAATATTTGAGACTAATAATAAGTAATGCTAATTTTGCTTCCTGTTATCTTCTGAATGGAACCTGTGAATTTCTGAGGGAATTTGAATCTGGCTGGTGAGGTCTAAATTTAGCTCAAGAAACAAGTGTCAGCCCCTATCTAATCTCATTCTAATCTGACAGCTAACCCTGACATTGGTGCAAAAATTAGCATCTACTGCTATATTTCCTTCAGCTCGAGCACGTGGGATTGCTTGGGCACTCAAGGTTCTCCAGATGCAAGCATAATTGGTGGATGCAATAGATCATTTCTAAATGTTCACCAGAATGGGTCTTTTTAACAAAACTTGTCACCAGGAAAACCTCTACAGCATTTTAACCCAGAGCTTGAGAAATCAAAATAATGCCTCCAGAAGCCAGATTTGATTAGCTGGAATTTCTGTGTTTTTGACATCAGAAACAAGTGCTGTGTAGACATAGAAGGTGTCACAGGTGGATACATACATAGCATCTGGATGCTTTAACTGCCTCCTGGATGCAGAGGAGGATGAGAGCCTGATCTTGCTCCCTGCCACCAAGCCCATGTACCTCTGAGGAAGCACCAGTGGTTTATCCCATTGCCCATGGCCAGTGGCTGGGGCTTAGCACAGGTTGTGCCTGCCCCATTATGCAGAGCTAGCATGACAAACCATCAGCCTGCATGGGGAGCTTGCAGAGACCCGGCTGCAGGCAATAAAGGCTCCACTTTTCTTTTAGATTTATATCCAGTCCACTACAGTGTAAGAGGCTGCTGAGGATGACAAATGTGGATGCTTCAGCCTTCCCTGAGACTTTGCATAGGAACATAAGGCAGCCAGCCTTGCTCACAGACAAAAAGGTTAACTCACCTCCCCAAATGTTCAAAAATAGAGTATAAATACATACCTTCAAGTAGAGTGGGGTTTCTTTCCCCTCTTGCCTACACGGTAGATTATAGTTAATTAAACCTCTGCTCATATAAACAGAACAAGAAAGGATGTAAAAGTAATGAGCTGACAACATGGTCTGTATTATGCTGGGCTTCTAAGAGAATTTAATTTGGAGAAGAATAATGCACAGGCTGAACGACAGTCCATTAAACTGAGCCAACTGTCTGGAAAGAGATAAAGCCACAAAAAAAGAGTTCTGCCTCCTGTGAAGTAAATGGTGCTGCACCTTCCTCTTCCCTTGGGGGTGCAGGGCTCCACATGCAAATGCAAGTGGCCACTGGCCCATAAGCCTCCTTTATGGGGACAAAGATACCTGGTACCTTCCTCTGAAAGAGAGGTGGGAACCACAACAGTGATGGTGAGAGAGCCTGCAAATGTGACAGGGTGAAACACACTCTTGATAATACTGCCTCTAGCAAAGCCCTGCACAAGGATCAGAATATCTTCCTGTGTGAAGCGGAAGGTGTCTGAGCAGTTTCTGGTTCAAATTCATGTGTCATCTGCAAAGGAGAGAGATGCTGCTCTCTACTATGTTTAGCTATGATAAACACTTCCTTCTCTTATGTTTTTTTAATCAGAAAGATGGATAATCAACAAATCAGCCCCTTTCAGTTCTTAAAAGGGGCCTATAGGAAAGATAGGGAAAGAATTTAGCAGGATCTGTTGCCATAGAAAGAGGGGTGACATCTTTAAACTGAAAGAAGAAGATTCAGGCTGGATGTGAGGAAGAGCTTCTGTACAATGAGGGTGGTAAAACACTGGCACAGGTTGCCCAGAGAGGTGATGGATGCCCCATCCCTGCAGACATTCCAGGCCAGGCTGGATGAGGTTCTGGGCACTCCGACTTAGTTGAAGATGTCCCTGCTCATTGCAGCTGGTTGGACTGGATGAGCTTTGGAGGTCCCTTCCAATACAAGTTATTCTATGATTCTGAATTAGCGCCGTACACAGGAGGTAAAATGAAGTGGTCCCTCTTGTGCTTACAAAATGATGCAGCAGTGCCCAAACCCAGGCCTCAGCCAGTCAGCCACAGAGCAGAGAATGCCCACAGCTAGGGGAGGATGTGTCACAACCACACTGGGTTGCCAGAGGACAGGGGCAGGAGACAACCACCTCTTTGGCCACTTGCTGTGCTACAAACTTCCCATGGGAGTTCCGGGGACTCACCTGGTCACACAGGTTAACAGAGTCATCACATACTGAGTGCGCGCATTCTTCTCCTCGTTGCTTCTGGTGTCTCACTCTTCCCATATCCCTTACCAACTGTTAGTTCTGTTTAACAAAAGTGTACAGAGGAACTCAGTTAAACAACACAACAAGACACGCATGATGGTTTTACCACATAAGCAAGCCAAGGTGCTCAGGGGACTCGTGGTCTCCTTGAGATAACTGATATTTATTCAGGATAATCAACATTTCATTTATTGTATTTTATATATATTATTTTATATATTTTATAAAAAAGAGTTTGGGGGTTAAAGTGATTTGCATCACTGATGGATCTCCCCCATAAAACCAAAACTAAGGGGATTTGTCACTTAATCTCTTCCCTTTAGTAAAGGGAAATTATCCCTTCAAATGCTTCCTTTCATTTGGGTGCTTTTGTTAAAGAGGTTGCAAATAGTGAGATGCAGAGTAGCTGTATGACCTGAGTTTGTCAGGTCATGTCCATGATGATGTTCACACAACTAGCACTTGCAGACTTTCTGGAAACTGAGCTGGGACAAGGCCGATCAGCTTGTTGACGTGACCTCGCAGATCTGCTCTATTTAGATGGCGGTACAGGAAGAAGCTGGCTTCATTCCCCAGCCTTGGAAGCACTCACTCATAGTCAGGTCTCTTTTACCCATTTCTTTTATTATTTTTTCTTTTCACCTCAGCCATCTTTTCACTCATCTCAGAAGAGCATTTTCCATTAATACTTCCCTATGTTCTGTCTCTGCTCAGGGTGTATGGTAAGGACTTGAATCCTTCCAACATCCGTTTTTACAGTCCTATCTTAAAATAAGCTCAGGGATCCTTTAGAGCTGGATCTATTGAATGAACAAAGTCATGGTGATGACATAATGCTTGCATACAGCTTCAGCCATGTAGTCACTGGAGAGAGCCCACACTGTTGTGTGCCAGTACCAAAGTTATCCTGAAAACAAACAAATACTTGTCTCTTCGGTTATTTTAACAAAATCAGTGCTGAGAGAGACCCAGCAAATCCGATGCATCTCATGCTGCTGGTGCTAACTGCAAACCTGTTGGAGTTTCTTACCAATCAACTCTGATTTACAGTTGGCCTCTGGAGTGCTATCTGAATTCTTCTGTGCATTTTGCTTCCATACGGTGTCTCTGGGCTGTCACAATAGCTTTCTAGACAGTGGCACACTCGATACAGCACTGGAGCTATTGGACATCCTGTTAGATCCTTAGCTCGCCAGCCATTTTCTTGTTGTTATTAGTGGGGGATTAGAAGTTTAAGGCATCAGAGCTTAATGGCCTCAGTGGGTGGAGAGCATGGCACTCACTGTGAAAATGACAAAAATCAATAGCTAATCCAGTGCAGTCAGTCAACCTTTTCAAAGCCTCATCCGTATCGATTTCCAAGCACTGTTCTTCCTGTCCCCTGACGTAACCAGTCTGTTTGCTCAGTAGATGAACCCGCTTTCTTTCACTCTTCCCCCACTTCTGGGGCTTTTTTACACTTAGAAATGGATTACTTAGATCCCCCCAGCTTGTCATCTCTCCAGCTGCTGTCAGGGGAATGATTAAAGAGGAGGCAGCCTGGGCAACCATCTCCTACAAGTCAAGGAAGAGCCGACCTGCGATGTGATGGATGCTTCAGGGAAGGAGCAGACAGGCTTTGACATGGGGGGAATGGAGGACATCTGCTAAGGTTAGATAGTTACGATCCAGTAGTGAGCACAGACAAAAAAATACCAAAAATTACTACTTTCTCCTTTCCCACAACTTTGAAGATATGTGAGAGTCATCACATGAATAGAAGAGTCCCTATGGCACCATGTGAATTCAGGGATTAGAATGCAAACACCTGTGAATAGTTTTCCTCTTCTAGAGAGGATAATGAGCTTTTTCCTTCACTCACCATGATCTGCTATTTGCAAGAGGAATTTTAGGGGCATCTAGACACCCTCTTAAAACCTCACAAATATAAGGACTTCTGTTTCTAGAAGTAGTCTGATGTTAGAGGTGCTGACCTGGGTGACCACTGGGCAGAATGCTGAGATCACATGCAACGCTTCCACTGCTGAGCATCTACACTTCTACATTGCCATCATACAAAGCTACTGAGAAAGCAGAAAGGCAGATGGGTACCATTAGTCACAAGCTTGGAGGATGACTCAGTCTTTCCAGCCTGATTGATGGCTGTCCACTGCCATTAAATAAGAGTCAGTTCATAGGAAACTAGAGAGTGTTTGAAATAATTTTAATCAATGGATGTGCTTGGTGATGCTTTGAATCACCTCTAAGAACTGAATTGACCCAAAGAGTAAAAAACACATTTTGTACTGGGAAATTAAATCTCCAAACAACTGTTCTTCAGAGCTGGGCTCTGTTGGTTCTATCTGCAGTGTGAGAGTGCTGCAAATCCACCGAATAACACTGCAAGAAACATAGGAAAAGCTATCTCTGCCCATGGCACTGATCATTGTCAGAGCAGAGAGGACAGTGCAAGCAGACAGGGATGAGGCAGTTAATGGGGGCTGCAACTCAGAGCACGGTCCATGTGCTAGTCCTGCTGGGAAGCAATCCCTTGCCCCAAACTCATAAATCAAGCATATGAGGGGGACCAGAAAAGGAACATGAAATAGCTGGGACTTCACAGCAGCTTCAGCCTTGCCCACATCCCCAGCCCTGCAGTAAGACCCAGGCAGCACTGGTGGTTGGGCTTGATGGGTATCGTCCTCTCAAAGACTTGCTCATCCACTGCTCCAAGCTGAGCTGGCACTGTTAGCATAGGGAGATAAGAAGCATAATTTACTGTAATATTTTCCCCCAGGGCTGCTTCACTATGCCTCAAACACAGCAAATGAATTCTGTCTGTCAAACACAGCTACATTTGATTCCACCTCCTGTAGATGGGATCAGAGGGCAGACATCTATCAGGCAAGCAACTGAATTACCAAATTGCATTCCTAGAACAACAGAACAAAAAAGCCCCTCTGTGTCGCTGTTCTGGGTGCAGGATGTGACCCAAGCAGCCACTATTTTTCCTTGCAAACTACATTGAAACATCTGTTATTGTTAGACCCACCAGAATGACTCCAACAAAACAGGAGGTATTGAAGAGCAAGCAAGCAAGCACCTTCTCAGCAGAAGCTTGCTTCTTAACAATACTCTTAATGCTCTTTCTTTTGTTAGATATTGTGCCACCCACAAAAATACGCCATTCCTTGAATCTACAAGTTTCAAGAGCAAAGCCACTTCTGTGCCTATTGCTCCATTTTGCCTCAGGTTAACATGAAAGAATACATCTGGGCTCCTTCAAGGTGGTGCTTTGTGGCAGCTACAGATGGGACAACGGCAGCAGCAGAGGCTATCCTTGGTCTCCTTCTTCCCCAGTTAGCTATAGCAGTCTTATCAGAAGTCATCTGGCACAAAAAGCAGAGGAGACTCTGAAGCTCAGCTTTACAGAGCGATACAGCAAGGTCTGCTGGCCAATGTACATTTATCTTAATGAGAATTCAGTGAGCAAGTTCCCTAGCATCTTCACCTGCTGATCTAGCACATGAAAGAGAAGGAATCAGTCTGAAGCAATGTCTACCATCAGAGGATAGTTGACAAACTTCAGTTGAAGCATTTTCCCTCTAATGAGTTTCTCTCAGAGACCTTGCTGAGTTAAACACTGTCCCAGGCAGCAAACAGCCAGTTGGCCTTGGCATAACAGATTGACTTCAAGGAAGAAGACTCTGAGGAGATCATGTCCAGCAGAACAGCCTATGGGGTTTTGTGCACTTTTACTTCCAAACTGTCACTGTGCTGCACCACAGCCAGGTCCAGGGTCCTGATCTAGGGTGCATCACTGTGACACGGTGACCATACATATCCCTGTAGTGGGATCTTTACAGCTGATGCTCTCATGGTTGCTCCTTCCTTTCTGCCACACACAACACTTGCAGATACTTTTTCTTCAGGATTCAAGAACTATATTTTCTGTTTAGAGAGACAGCTCTTTCAATACAAAGAATGTTGTACTTGCTAAGAACAGAAGGATGGCTGAAAGGGACAAAGAGATCTAGCTGCACATATTCTGTTTCTGAAGGTTGGCAGCTCCCTCAGGAGTCTACCATGGACTGACTTTTCCATAGAGTCCTATGTTGCTTGTGGAACAGGAGCTTTTGCTCCTCTCCAGCTCTCCATCTGCCTGCCATGGCTAACAGCCTCCTCTCCACTGCTCTTTCTGCAGGCTATGATCTGTAAGGTTTAGCATCTCCCTTTGATCCTCAGCTTAGCCATGGGTAGACTACGCTTTACCAGCCAGAAGGGTAATGCAGAAGCATTCCTCAATTAGGACCCTCTGCTTTGTTCTTGTACAGGCTTGTACTCTTGCTGGTCTGGCTTGGCTTTTTAGCAACCCTTTTGATCTCACTCCTGCACAGCTACTCATCAGAGAGGAAAGGAAGATGAATGAAGAGTACCCACTGGAAATAAACGTTTCCCCTAATTGTGCTGGCCTAAATGATATGAGAGGTACCTTTTATCTGGGATAGGTCTGCTCCAACATGGGCACTATTCCTCAGCCCACTTCCACCCACCTTAAGACAGGCTTGCAGGATGCTAACCCCCTTCGGCTTTGCACGGTCAACAGAGAGTCTAGCTGTTCCCAGAGCATGCTTCAGGGCTCTCCATGGACCTGATACAAATGGCAAGTTCTTAGCAAAGGCAACCGAAATTGTACATGAAGTAGGCAATGTGATCTCCTCTGCTGGGTTCCTAAAGGTGCCAATTTTCAGCAATGATACCAATGCAAAGTCTTGTTTACTTGTAATGAATAAAAAAATCCTATTTTAAATATTTGGCAAGGGGAAGGTTCTTATCCCAAGGGCAATGACAGCTACAGATGGGACAATGACAGCTGCAGATGAGACAATGGCAGCAGAGGCTACATTTTCCTATGAGTGGAGGTGTCAACTTCATTGTACTGGCTATATTTTAGCTTAAATTGTTATTAAAAAGTATGATTTTATTTTTTTTTAACATGATGCCAACCTTTTCCAGGAAAGCTCAAGGCTTTGTAGATGCTGCACAAAAACTCTGTAGGAAGAAGAAGGACCAGTGTTAACCAGACCACACCAAAAATAACTTCATAGCTTAACAGGACTGTCGTGGTTTGAGGCTCTAAAACAGCTCTGCTCACTCACCCCTCCCTCTTTCTTCCTCAGTCCCGGGGGATGGGGAGGAGAATCGAAAGAATGCAACTCCCACAGGTTGAGATAAGAACAGTTCAGTAACTAAGGTAT
>JASSUY010029979.1:0-34797 GCA_032466535.1 Forpus xanthops
AAGGCTGCTATGAGGTCTCCACGCAGCCTTCTCTTCTCCAGGCTGAACAGCCCCAACTTTCTCAGCCTCTCTTCATATGGCAGGTGCTCCAATCCCCTGATCATCCTCGTGGCCCTCCTCTGGACGTAAGCCCACTTGAGTGAGAAATCAGTTGTGCTTCCCCCACCCCAGCACCTTGGGTAAATACTGTTTATTTCTCATGAGGTCTGCAGAAAACCAGTGACTTCCAAAAATGTCACCTGGTATTTTTCCATCCTCAAAAGGTGTCTGCACTATCTTTTTTTTTTTCAGAGGACCAGACACTCAAAAATGGATATTATTGTATTTCAAGCATTTAAAAAAAATAATTTAAGAATTAATTTTAATTAAAGAATTAATAAGTCCTCGGGGCAAACAAGGTCTCTGAGTTAAGAGCTCTGCCCATTGTCCCACTGAGCAAATGTTTTGAGCTTGTAAAAATGAATAAATATTTTCTTACCCTTCTTCATGCTTGGAGGATTGGGATGTTTAGAGAAATTGCACAGTGCTTTGGGCCATTTTACTGCTTTATTGTTAGTTCTCCTGAAATCAGCCCATGAACAAGTGATATTCTGGGTCTGAAGGCTGATGGACCCTCCTCCCCCCAAGCTGAAAGACCTTAGCCAGTCCTGCTTGCCACATACATAATAGAGTATTGCTCATTTTATACCATCAGACCACCATCCCTTGTGAAGGATATTCAGAACACAGCTTTTCCCATACCTTTATGGGAATTAGACACTTTTCAAGGCACATGCAATTCAGCCCTGCAGAAATCTCAGTGCTGTTTGTACGCAAAACAGACACATACAGCTAGCTCAGTGCTTCAGCAGCCTTGCAGTGACAGCCATGTTATTTAGTACCCATTTACTATATATCATTAATACCCTGTAGGCTTTCTAACATGTAGCTTGTTCCTGCTCTCACTTCTGTGTGGTTTTGATGTGGTACACATGTGAATGAGACCCTTCAGGGCTGTGTTCAGAGCAATGATCTTGTTTGTCTGCTGCTGCGTCAGTGCGATTTGGAATCTAAAACAAATTGAGACCTCAGCTTCATGTGTCTGGTGCATGAACTTACCATGGATGCTGTTGGCTGGAATCTTTTTTCAGGGGGAAAAATATTGGAAATATTTTCTATTCTGTTTTCAGCCAGCAGAAGGGCAATGCAGCCTTTTCTCTTGCTAGCAATATAAGAAATCCCCGTTGAAATATCTACTGCTTATTATCCTTGTTGTTAGCTTCCTGCTCCCTTCCAGCCTATGAAGAAGCTGTGGCAGGAGACAAACACAGAGTTACAGTGGATTGGGCTTTATTCACTGCTGAAACCTTCCAGTCATCTAAACCCTCTCTCTCCAGTGCCTTCATTCTCCTTAACATGGAAAATAAAAGCAGCCAAACCAGAACTGTCACTGGGGAGATGCGGTAGATGCTCTGTAACCAGCGTGGGCACAAGGAGAGGTAGTGTGGATGGATGTAGCACCACCATTTGTAATAGAAAAGGGATTATTTTCCTCCTTTTCTACGCCTGGGAGAAATAAAGAGCAAACACACTCAGATTTTAAGCAGCACAACAAAAAGTGCTTTGAAAGTTTCTGGTGAGCAGTGAGAAAACAGACCTTGGCTGAGATGCAGCACACCAGTCCTTCTCCAGGATAGATTGACTTCAGCTGTTTGCTTCAAGAGATTTAATTTCTAGAAAATGCCCATCATCTCCTTAAAACCCCTAAAATCTGATCACTTTAAAAGCTCACAGGTTGTACCTTTGAAACCCTGTCAGGTCTTTTCTATGACCTTTCTCCAGAGTGGAAAAGTGGAGAGCATGACAAGGTCTGAGGGACTTACAGAGGAACATGGAGATCCTAGAATAAAATTGTTCATTGCCACTGTGACCGTGTAGCTTAACTGTCGAAGCTAAGACCAAAATCCTACTACAGTTAGCATTATCAAGCAGTCTTTACTGCAATGTATCTTTCACATGTGCAGCGCACCCTTAAGAGAAGCACTTTGCCTCAGTATGTTAAAAACCCTCTTAAATAAATTTAAACTACTGCACTTATACAGCCATGTGCAGATGTTCTTCTGCTGCAGTCTTCCATCCCTACTTCCCCTTCCACCTCTGAACAAGCCCAGACCACTGCATGTCCCCAAAAACCAGCTGAAAACACCCAAACCCACAATTACATAGTCCCATAGCCAACTACTGCAAGTCAGACCTCCAAGAACCATGGGGGGCCAGAAATTAAAGCTCATATGCCCAAAACAAGCCAAGCCACATCTAAGCTGAATGATTTCAAGGGCAGGTCTAAAAGGCACATACCAGCACAAATATTTTGATGATCTCAGTCAAGAGACTTCACCACTCCCTCTTCAGGATCATAAACAAAGCTAAGTCACTGCAAAAACATTCTGAACTGAAGTACCCCATCAGGAGAATGCACTCTTCTTGGAGTTTTGACCATTAAAGCTTTACACTGCAAAACTGGGATAAAACCAGTGTATTTAGTGGGAATTTTTCATTTTTTTTTTTTTAAGCTAGCTACAGGGAGCTTGATGTTATCCTCAGAGTGCTTTGAAGTCTGATGCTGAGGCTGAAACCCAGGTGATGGTCAGCTGGGCACTGCTTTTTACCTTCCCTAGGTTAAATCTAGTTGAATTTGGGCAATGGGGTCTAGTGTGAGGTGTCCCTGCCCATGGCAGGGCTTTGGAACTGGATGATCTTAAGGTCCTTTCCAACACAAACCATTCTAATAGTCTATGAATCCCAGCATTCTCTGAAAAGCCAAAAGCAAGCTTGAGTTGGGGACAAGTGGCTGGTGGTGCACAATGGCACTGCCTGCACATTGGCCTGGACCACGCACCCATGCTGTGGCTGGCGGCTGCACAAGAATTTTGGGGGAAAACAGCTATAATTACATTTCTGAGACAGTAATTATGTGTATTTCACACAGCTTAGCAGATGTCATGTGGTACAATAGGTGCTGTGAAGAATACTCATTTATTAAGTAATTTATAACATAATAATTAACAGCTAGTCACTTGCAAGTTAAGATGCTCTGGGAACAGACCCAATTCACAGTATGTGCTGCCTCCTTCCAGGAAATCTCGATATTTAGACAGCGCTCCTCACCACCACAAAGCCAGCTTCTCTGCTCTATCCCCGCAGAGCCCATGCTTGCACACACACATCTGCAGGTAATAACTGTGTATATGGCAGCAGCTCAAATGAAGAAATCAAACTCTAACGTGATATCAACAGAGCGGGCAGGGAGCCTGAGCTGCTGCCTCTGAAGATGCCGGAAATAGGAGAACAAGCTTTTAAACCAGGCTAGAAGCAAAACGCCATCTTTTTACAATGGAGCAAGCTTCATTGCTCTGCTCTGCCTGGTTAATTTGAAGCTGACACAGACATATCTACACTTAATACACCCACCACACTACCATCACAGCATAGCAATGCCTAACTGGAAACTGCTTTAGCCTCCCCTCGTGTCAACAGTGACTTTGTCACTGTCAGTCCTCAAACCTACATCACAGGATGGCTTAGTTTAAAGCTTTCAGCCCAAAAGTTGCACAGACATAAAGCTAAAGGTTCCCCAGGCCTGCCCTCCCCATGTTTGCCCCATCCCTGCAATGCCCAGTTGCTGCCTTGCTGCACACCAAGTTGTGTGGCCAAACCTGTACCTTCTGCATCAGCCCAGCCCTGACTGAAGTTGAGGGATTTTGGGGTCACTCCAAGCCTCCCTACATCTGGGATGGCCATCCTGCAGTCTAGGTGGGATGTCTAAATGTTCGGACTTTCAGATTGGCATCACTGGCTCTCAAATGGCTACCCTGGGGGAAGACCAGTGGAAAATGACTGTTCAGAAGCAGCCTGAGTTTTTCAGGAGATGGGGCCTTCCCAACATTCCCAAGTAATTTCTTAGCCATATTCATTGCATTTTTCCTCATCGCTATCACTCACTTGTATGGGAAAAAAAGACTTTCTCCAGGAGGGATTGTCCTCAGTTTGTGGCTATATTACAGCCTTACCAGCCTAGTGCCATTCAAACCACAGCATAATGCCACATTTCCACTTTTCTCTCCTGGCAGAAAAGCCCTGGAAGTGTGTGCCAGTGCTCGACAAGGAACAAGGAGCTGTTTCCATCATAGAGCAGCATGCCAGCCCTTGCAAAAAGGTGTGTTTTGGCTGGGGCACTGAGCAAAGGTCTCATTCTCGGATGGCGTGACCCTATGCTGCTCAGTTCCAGCCGTAGGTGCCAGAACATCAGCCCCATGTGGTTTAGTCAGTTGTGCAAAGAGACTCCTTCCTGAAGCAGGAAACTTTCAACCCCTTCACCATGTATTTTCACTTAACTGTGGGTTGTCCTCAGTTGTCCCTGTGCCTGACTCCCATCCGGGCACTGCAGCACTGGCTCGCAGCTGTATCTGCTGTCAGTGAACTCCACTGCCCCATTTCACATCATTAAAAAATGATACTTCCTTTATGAGTTTAAAGTTTGCCTTTCAGATTGCTTCCAGAGAGTGTCCCCTCATTCCTGTACAATGAGGCAAGCCAGTTAGCAGATATACTATTACCACAGTCTTTTATTTCTTTCTCATTTAAATAAGCTGGGCCAGTCCCTAAGCTTTTCATTCAGGGGCTCTTCCAAATCATAATCATTTTCATCACCCACCCAGTCCCATGACTACCTGCACTTTTGAACAGCAGCAATAAGCTGAAACTATTTCTCTTGGTCTTCAGCCTTCGATTTCATTCCAGTCTTCTGCAGTGCGAGCAGAGGCAACTTACTGTGAGCTTTCCCTATCTGCAGAGAGCTTATTCCTGCCCACTGGTGGGGTTGTGAACTCACTGGAGCATCCATATTCTCCTTTACTGCAAGGGATTGCTCAGGACTTCTTACAAGTACCTTACATGTAAAGGTCATGACCAAGAGAGTTTCAGTCTGGTGGAGAGTGCCTCGTACAACAGCAATGCTGCAATACATAGCCATATGGCTGGCCAGTTCACTAAAGCACAAAGTTTAATGCAAGGTCAGTTGTACTTTTTATCTGCTTCCTGGTTAGAACAAGCACAGTGATGCATTCAGATTGTTCTGAAGAGATGGAGAAAAGAGCAGTTGAGCAGTTTACCCACCTCTAGACATGGCTAATTTCACCCTGCCAATGTCCTCAATGGCACTTAAAAGCATCTGTAGGAAGAAGGAAGCTTTTTTCTCCTGCTCTTTCCACTGCTGCTGCAGCATGGAGCAGTTGCAGCAAAGCCTGAAGTGTCATTCTGGCCTCTGATCTCATTCCCACTCCTATAAACATCTCTTTATCATTGTCAGTGAAAATCTCCTCTTTGCTCACTTACATCCCATTGACTGCTCTGCCATATAGTACCTTAAATGAAGCCTTACATGTGCCTGCGGTTCCTCTCCAGTCCAGAGATGGAATGGAGAGGAGGGTGAGGAGGTCAGCAGGAGGAGTGTCCGAAATCTGCCAGGGCCCATGAGGACATTAAGCCTCAGGAGATCTCCCTCGGCATCACAATAACTTCATAAGCCTCTACCAATGGGCAGATATTCACAAGCAGCAGAAGACACACAGTTGGTGTCCCAGCAGGGTGCAAGCACCCACATTTCTTTCCCAGTTCTCTCCTGATTGTGCGAAAGGAAAGCAAACTCCTTTCTAGGAACCACATCTTCTCTGCTAGCTTGGTGATCCCTGTCCAAGGACAGTGCTCTGCTGCAAGACAAGGCTTTCCCTGCTTCAAAACCCAGGGAAAAAATAATCAGATCAGTTTGAAGCATTTGAGAAGAATGAGTTCAATCAGGGCTCGGTAAATGTCACAAACAAAATAAATCAGCTGACGTTCAAATACCATTCCTCCCCTGCAGCTCTAAGGATATCTCCCAGTCTCCAAGTAAATCACGGACCCTCTGAAACCTCTGCACATACCACAGTCACCCAGCAATAATGCATGAAAGAACAGTTCCTGCCACAGAAAAAATCATAGCTCGTGGCCCATAAATCAACAGCATGTCATTTCACATGGCCAAGGGCTGCGAGCGAGCAGAGTGCTGCACAGTGAGGTGACAAATTCATTTTGGATGTCAGAAGCAGCAGAGCTTACAGTCAATCTCAGGCTGCAGTGCCTGAATTCAGATTTGCACATCTAGCAAATTTGTCTTGTTCTATTGTCTATTAATTCATTCCATCACAAATGAGAGAGAAGGGCAGATGCCAATGCCTTGACCTGCAGCAGACGGAGGGAAGAAATTCAGCCCCCTCTTGATTTGACCCGGGAGAGCAAGAAGGGAGAGGTGTGCTGTTCCTAAAGCCAGCTGGTGTTCATGTGGCAAAGCAGGGATCCTTCAGCCATAGTGGAAGATAAAAAACAACATTATTTGGCACTGAAACAGCAGATATTTGTAACAGGGAAACCATACCATATATTGCTTATGATGGGCTTGACATCCAGATCTAAGTCTTGCTGTGTTTCACCAAGGATCACATGTGCACCTTAGATGCTTCCAATAAATGCCTGACATTACTCCAAAGTGCAGCCATGTGGGGCAGGTGCTGTCACTTCACACCCGATACGAGAGGCAGCAGGCCACCTCCACCTCCTGCTTTCACACCAAGCACAGATGGACCTGCTGCTGTAGCGGGTTTGGTTGCAGCAAGCCCTTCCTGGGCACATTGATGCACTGGGCTTTTCTCTCTCCCCCTGGGCCAATGCATGAGCATCAGAGGGGTATTTTGTCTGGATGGAGGGCTGCAGGAATAGATGGTCCAATGCAAGCAATAGAAATAAAATGACATGCTGAAAGCAGCTCCACACTGTTGGGTCCTCCTACAGCAGCTGGCTGTGCTGCAGCAGTAGTTGCAGGATTTCCCTCAGTGATTTACAGTGTGAATTTAATTAATAAAGTCATAGAATGGTTTGGGATGGAAGGGATCTTAAAGCTCATCCAGTTCCAACCCCCTGCCACAGGCAGGAACACCTTCCACTAGACCAGGTTGCTCCAAGCCCTGTCCAGCCTGGCCTTGAACACTGCCAGGGATGGGGCAGCCACAGCTTCTCTGGGCAAACTTAGTGCATGGGAGTAGGCTGAGTAAGTTTAAATGATGGGGACTCTCCCCACAGCATTAGTTATTCCCTGCTCTCAGGTTTAAGAGCAAGCATGCTGGGCAAAGCAGAGGCAGGCAGAGCTTTGCCCACTGTCCTCATTGCCTGAGAAACAACAGCCTCAGAGCCTGGAGACTGCTTGCTCAGGGCTATCTCTCACTGAGAATCCAGCCCAAGCCTGGCTGGACAAGCATTTCCAAGACACCTGCATCAGGAGCTGGACACAACATCACTCAGGTGTCCTCTTCCTGCTCTGCCAGCCCCAGAAAGAACCCCAAGCACCCAGAATCTCAGAGGAACCCTCTCACCTCTCTCAAAGAGTGAGCTGTAAAGGAGACTACTTGTATTACATCAGGAAAGGTGTTGTCTGACTTTTTCTCACACAGGAGGGGATAAATGGCTTGCAGTTCTGCAGCCCCTTGCACATAAGCAGACTCAGAGCAGAGCATCTGCTTGCATGGGGCAAGGATTACATCACATTTCTACAAACAGGAAAGCCAGCAAAGATGCAGCTGGCTGGAGTTCTACCGGGGAACAGAAATGCTTCCAGTCTGCTCCCTCTGCTGCCTGTGCCACACATATCCTGCCTGACATCCATCCTCAGTAACTGGCAGCTCAGCTGATGGTCTTTTTCAGGAATGACATCATCTCTTTCCCTCTCATAGCATGCAGACCAAGGAAGCCAATTCCATCCTTGCACCTCCTTCTTTTCTTGCCAGGTGCTGATGGGTTGCACTAATCATGCACTAGTCGGGTGCAGGCAGTGCATCCCTCAGGGAGGAAACACTGGCTCCTTCCTCGGGTATATTATCTCTGTGGCACATTGGAATATCACTGAGGTTACCTCCTAGGCATGGAGCAGGGATGGGCCATTAAAGGGAGATAATTCCACATCACTGCCAGACATCCCAGCTGTGCTTTGCAGTAGCATAACATCGTGTGTGGAAAGTGATTAATGATACAGCTACATCAAGCAGGGCTGGGAATCATCACAGCACAGATCAGAATTCTTAAGCACTTAAACCACTACACATCTTCAATATCATAGATATTTGTGACAAACAAGGGGGAATCTGTCACTCAATCCCTTCTCTGACACATCAGTGAAAAGTAGACTCACTCTGTGAAGAGCAGGAGGCCTCCAGCCCATCACCTACTTGTCTATGTGCCCATGCATGTAAAGACAATATATATCTGTATCTCAAAGTTTTGATGCCTTGACTGAAAGCTGCCAAGCAGTCATCCCACCCACCCTGGCACAGTAGGGAATGCTGCAGGATGTCTCTGTGTAGCTGGAGCACACGCCCAAACGTGGGTCTCCATCCACCCCCTTAGGGCTTCCCTTGGTTTGGGGAACACAGGGACTGCCCATCTCTGAGTAGCTGTGGTTCTGGGGAGAAGACCCCTTTTGCCTTCAGCAGGGTGCACAGGGTAGGCCAAGCCATGCTCCCAAGGGCCAAACACAACGCTCATCATTAAGTGTGCATTTCCTCCCCAAAGCCTGTCTCTGACCTCTGTGTCGTCTTAAAAATCAGAGGAAATCACAGTGCAAATTAGAACTGGAAACCCTGAGGGCCTGGGGCTTGCAGCAGCTCCTCACTGCCTCAAAAAGAGAAAGGAAAATGCCTAAAGACAGCAAAACATCACCTTTTGCAGGCCTGAAGACCAGCACCTGTTCCAGGCCACCATTTGATGTGCACAAGCATTTGTTACATGCGCTTGTGGTACAGCTGGATAATTTTTGTTAATGTAGAAATATGTAATACTTTTTCTAATATAGAAGCAGTCCTTTGAGTTTGAAGCCCTGTGATGTACAGAAGCAGTAGTGCAGTGTCGCTGCCATGAGCTCTTAAAAGCACCAGCTGTGTTTCCAATGTGTGTCACCCCTTTCTTAGTAAATTGTGAAAGAGAATAGCTAAACACCAGCTTCTGCTGCTTTCAAGCAACCTCACAATGAAGAAAATCAGTTTTGAGGAAACCCCTTAAAATGGGATGAACACGTAGAAAGGACTGGGATGCACTGGTTTCACAACAAGCCTGGGAATGGTGGTGCAGAAAGTTTATGAAAGGTAAGTTGATGCCTTTAACTCGCTCCTGGATGGCACTGCAGGCTTGGGGAAATAACACAGCTTTTGCTGACCTGAAGAGCATTGCAGGAACCAGCTTCCCATGCAGGAGAACTGTCTGGAGCTTACCTTGCTTCTGGAAAGTCAGCAGAAGCCTCAAATCTGCCTGTTACTTGCTTAGCTTCGGGATCCAAACCTTACTGAGAGAGAGGAGTTTTCAACCCAGAGCCCCCAGGCCCCCTTCATGGAGCCAAGGAGGGAAAAAGGGAGGTGGTAGCCAGCCAAATCCAAGGTCAAGACAAGGACAGTATTATCGCAGCCCCTGCTGCTTTTCTTAGACCTCGAAGGGGAAACAAGCACAATCTGCACAACCCCATTAATGGTTCCCTTCTCTTCACAATGAAAATTTGCACACATTTAGCTGCCTCCTAGGGAGCTGTTTGCATTTTAATGCAATGCTATTTGCAGTAATTTGAAAACAGCAAGAGCCGATTGCTCCATGTATGTCCCAGGAAGCAACAACCAAGATGTCTTGGGGAGACCTATTTTTGTCTAAACCGTAGCGGTACCCAAACCTGGATGGCACTAAACAGCACTGAACTGCTGCTGTTTGGAGAGTGTGTGCAGAGAGTATTCACTCTGCTTTGCATATTCCTGCAGGCAGGAGGACCCCATCAGCATGAACTACTTTGGATGAGCCTGTTATTGGAGAGCAGCACAATCCCCCACTCCCCCGAGGGGCACCACTGCAGCCAGCCAAGCAACAGGGATGCTTCGTTCTTTATCATCTCAGTCTAAGCAGCACGATCCCATCTGGTTTTGCACAACACTGACGTTTATAATGTAGTGATTTGCACCTCAGCCCCTTCCCTTGGCATATCCCCTTCCATGTTGTTCCTCCCATGATTCAACAGCTGAGATACAGGAATTGCTTTGTAGGTGGGAAAGGATGGAAAAATACTTTAAGGAAATCTCTAGGGTCCTTTTCTCCTCCTTCACCACCATCCTCACCCCTTCCCTACAGAGAAACACAGCAGGACCCTTCCCAGCCTCTTTAAAGCTCACCCTAGAGGGTAAACACTGAGCTGGGCGTGCTGATGGTGCAAGCTGCTTTTGTCAGCCCGCAGTTCCACAGCGCATCTTGGCCAAATCTGATTAACAAATGCAAAGAGGCTATCCACGACCTGCACTGACTAGTCCCGTTTTCACTCGAACACCACCAGTTCCAGCTGTGCCTCACATCTGGCAGCCGCTGCCCAGGCCAGCACACTGGGGTACAGCTCTGCAGCAGCAGCTCTTGCTGGGTTTTGGTGGCAGACAGTGCCCTCCAGTGGGACATTTGCCGCCACACCACAACACCATCCACATCTTCACGTAAGGGGAAAAAATAAACGTCATTCCAATTTTAAAAGCCCCAAATTAAGCAAATAGAGAAATTACAGCTTCTGCTGCAGGACAAGCTGGGGACACAACTGTGCTTTACTGCCTGAGGAGGATTTACTTGGCAGTGGTGCTTTTCACAGCCAGCATCCATGCAAGAACAAAGAAGCTATCCATATCATTTAGTGACAGGGGAGCCATGTGCCATTATCTGGTCAGAATTCTCCCCAGAACACTAAATCCAGCTCTGGGGGTGATCCTCAGCCAGGCTAGGAGCCCCTCCACCCCAAACCCCCACATCCTTAGGTCATGCCAGAGCTTCCCATAGAGCTCTGCCTTAGGGGCAGGGGAAAGCAGGCAGCATTGAGTACAGATGCAGAATAACTTTTAATCTCTTAAACACCAAAATATCTTATTTGCCCTTTTTTTTTTTTTTTCCTTAAAAAAAGTGTTTAATTTCCATGCGCTGACAGCTCTGCACCACTCCCACACAGGCTAAGTCAGGAGAAGATGCATAGTGTGGAACAAGCACTTTGTTTTCCAAGCAGGGCGAGTATTAAAAATTAAACTACAAGACTAGGAAGACTGTGGTGGGACATTTATAGTCCATAAAACACACCAGAAGGGTTCACACAGCCAGTGGCTTTTATCAGCTGAGGAAGGCAGGAGTGACAGCACAGGCCACCAGGGCCATAAGGGGGCTTGAGGAAGCCCCAGGAGCTCCTCAGAGCTGGGGGGACTGCTCTAGGAACACCTGGTACTCCTGGGCAGGGCGGACCCGGGCAGCCCAGAGCCACTCAGGAGGCCTGGCCCGCAGCTTCAGCTGGAAGGGGTCGAGGCGCAGGCACTGCCCCAGGTTGTGCATCTCCATCACCGGCTCCTCCGCAGCCCTCGCTGGGGGCTCCTCAGGGCTCAGGCTCCTCCTGGGGCGCCGGCCCCGTATGGCTGCCCTGCACAGGACACCTGCAGCCACCAGCATCGACAGGGCAGCTGTGATGGCTGCACCCACCAGGATGTCAGCATGGCGGAGGAAGAAGTTGATCTCTGAAAGAGAAGGGCCATAGCCTCATGTTGTTTACCCCAAGTGGCCCCTACTGGGCCCCCAAAATTCCCCACATCGTGACCAGGGTGCTCAAGTGCTGTGGATGCTCCTCCAGGGGGGTCACCATCTCCCCTACTGCCCTGAATAAACTCTTATGGCTGCCTCTGCGGCAGAGCAAAACCTCCATCCCAAAGAAATATTTAGACCAAAAAACAGCCTGCAGGAGCATCACAGAGATGGTGCCACCCTAGGACAGCCTTGATAGAGCAAAGCCATAACCAAAACCATATGCGGCTACATGGAGGCTAAAAGACCTGCTACCATTCACATCCAGACCTGAAGAGATCCTCACCTTGATCAAAGGGATAAATATGTATTTATCATATTATTCCTATCTTAATATAACAACATCCAGCTAGCCTGGGTAGGCTTAGATTACATAATTGGTTAATGAATTTGGAACTGGGAGAACTGAGAAATGCAATTTGGCTGCAAAGTCACATTCAGGTTTAAGCCACTTCCACTGCTGCAGGGATGACAAGTAGTTTTAGTAAAGTAGCAGCAGTGTTTTAAGTACATATTGCAGAATATTGCTGCTTTCAGTCTAGCAGGACATATTACTCTGCAAGATTGCATTAGCCAGCTCTGATTACAGGCAAGCACCACATGCCATCTGCTTAGCCTTGTGTCAAATATGTCAGGGGAGAGCTGTGGTAAACACAACATCAATGCCTTTCTCACCAAGATCTACACAGCATGCCAGGAGACCACAGGATGCTCTGAGGAGTGACCAAGGTTGCTGATCACACCAGTTACAGCAGAGGTAACTCATAAATCACCATTGTTCACACCCTGCTTATAGCAGCAAGCTCTGAGCAACCAGGGTCAGAAGATGCAGGTCTTGGGGAATAAAGGCTCACATGTGCCAAGTTGTAACTCTGGTGCAGAGGAAGTAACAGATTGGGGAAAGAGAGGCTGTGCCTTATGGAGAGGCTATAATTGGAAGTGCCAACAAAGCCCACTGAACAGAGTACGGCAGCAAATACCATGGCTGTTACCAGTGTTCAAACATCTGTTAAATACTCGAGGCTAAGCTCCAGGTTCAGGTGCTGGCTGTCACATCAACTCACTGCTCCCAGGGAGCATGAGCTGTACCAAGAGTTTCCATCCACAGCCTCCCTTGAACAGGAGGGGGAATCACAGAAGGGCTGAGGTGGGACAGTTTTTGGGATCAATAATGATGGAGACTCCAAAACCTCACCAGGCAACCTGTGCTAGTGCTCAGTCACCTTCACAGTAAAAACAGCAAGTGTTTCCTGATGCTTCACTTTGTTCCCACTGCCTCTGGTCCTGTCACTGGGCATCACCAAGAAGAGCCTGGCTCTGTCTTCTTTTCACCTTCCCTTGAGGTATCAATGTACATCAGTAAGATCCTCCTGAGACTTCTCTTCTCCAAGCTAAACAATCCCAGCTCTCTCTGTCTTTCCTCACAGGAGAGATGCTCTAGTCCCTCATCCTTGTGGCCCTTCATTGTACTGAGGAGCCCAAATGTAGCGACACTCCCTAAAACTTCCAGGTACACTCAGAAGAGCCTTTGGGAGCACAGATCTCACACTGAATTACACACAACAAGCAGCAATACTTTAACCTGACACAGTTAAGTGATGCAGGTCACTCCTTGGAGGCTTACCTAGGCTGATCTCTGAAAGCCAATGCATTTAAGTCTGGGAAAGGCCATTTCTCCTTTGAGTACAAGACTCGCCTTCCAACTTAGATACCTATATTGCCTAAGCTTCACTTTTCCTCTATCCTCTTACTTTCTGAAAGGATCACATTTGCCTCAGTCTGCTCATATCTGAACAAAACCCCTAAGAAGAGCTCCTAAAGCTGAAGGAGGAGGCATAAGGGGACCACCAGCCTTGCAAAGATATTATATATCCTTCCAGGCATGGATAACTAAAGCCACCACTCCAGTAGCAGTGGCATTTTTAAGCATCACATGCAATAGGATGATCAAGGGACTGGAGCACATCCCCTATGAAGATAGGATGATAGAGTTGGGGCTGTTCAGCCTGGAGAAGAGAATGCTGCATGGAGACCTCATAGCAGCCTTCCAGTATCTGAAGGGGGCCTGAAGGGATGCTGAGGAGGGACTCTTCATGAGGGACTGTGGTGATAGGACAAGGGATAATGGGTTCAAACTTAAGGGAAGTTTAGATTGGATATAAGGAAGAAATTCCTTACTGTAAGGAATGGGTGAGGCACTGGAATGGGCTGCCCAGGGAAGTTGTGAATGCTCTATCGCTGGCAGTGTTCAAGGCCGGGTTGGACATAGCCTTGGGTGTCATGGTTTAGTGGGAGGTGTCCCAGCCCATAGCAGGGGGGTTGGAACTAGATGATCTTAAGGTCCTTTCCAACCCTAACTATTCTATGATTCTATGCACATTATCAGAGGCACAGTCACAGAGAGAGCCCCTTATCCATATGTGCTCGCTCCAGGCTGCACGTGGCAAGAGTGATGTTGCACAAGTTGCACACACACACACAAGAAAAGCACTCAGCTGCAGGAGAAAGCAGAGCTGCTACTTTGTCCTCTACCTGATCGTGGAGCAGGGACGCAGAGGGTGCCAGATTTGGTGGAGGAATGGTCTTCATAGTCCTTCTTGCAGCGACAGAGGTATGTGCCCACACCATTGAAGCATTCTGCTTCCTCCCCGCAGAGTCCAACCCCAGCAGTGCACTCATTCACATCTGTAACAAGGGAATAGGTGCTGTAAGTCGAGTCAGGCCTGGCATAAAAGGATTTATCCTAGAGATAAGTGAAACACGCACCTTCAACAAACAGTGAAACAAGATGCAGCTTCTCTGCTCCTGCCGAGGAGCCAAGTAGCTCCCCCAGCTGGGAGTGCAGGAGCAGAGACATGTTCCTGTCCTCCGGCTTCAGATGCAGCCAGAAGGTGAGCAGCAGGTTGGCATCATTCGTCCTGCAGGCAGGAGGAAAACATCACCACCAAGCCCAGCTGTGAAAGCCCATTTAGACCTTCTACCTATTTGTATTAGATCCTGGTGCTGCAGGCTCTTGCAAAGATGATTTGTGACAAGAGGCAGCTTTGTACTTGAACCAGGGATAAAGGAAAGCCTGGTAATGGTCCTCACTTGGAGCTAGGCTGAAGTGACTGGCTGTCTGCATAAAGCAATTTGTAGTGGCAGTCTGCAACCCCAAGTCAGCCTCAACAAAGTGTGGAAGCTGATGGCTTCCAGCTTTTCTCCAGCAGACACCATGGCAGGTCTGAGGATCCTCATTTTCTCCAGAGTTTAAATGCCTCTTAAATGTATAAAGATTATAGCCAACACTAAACATTATTTTCCAGCACCTTTCCTCTAGCAAATGGTTTTGTTTCCTACTTTCAGGACAAGTTACAGCCCACAGGAAAGGAGCAAGGCTGGGTTTCTGCCTGGGGAAGGAGAATCAGGAGCCAAGCCACTGCTACCCAAGAAATATTACAGGTTATAGCAGTCACCTGCAAAGCCAGCAGCAGAGCAGTAACCTTACCTTTTGATTTCCTTTAACTTTAGTTCATTGACTCTGTTGGCAGGAAGTTTCAGGTTCTCCTGGATCTGCAGAGGAGCAGAGAAACCACCACCGATTTGATGTTTGATGGGCAGGAGAATGACAGTGAACAGTTTTTCTCAGTTTACCCCACTACCTTGCTCTTCTTCTTCACAAAGGATGCATTAGATGCCCCATAGCTCACTGCTCTGAGCCTTTTCTCTAAGGAGAATATTAACTGTTCTCATCTGCTTAGCTTCAGCTCAACTTCCACAACACACAAGGTCATTTGGGGAAAGGAAGGGCAATAATAGTCCCACGTAAGAGTTTGGGTCCTAAACCTCTTTTAGGATTTGGCCTCAAGCTGCCCCATTACCAGTGGTGAGATCCAGCCCTCCATTGGTTGTAACCCTGTCTCTGCAATGCTTCTCTACCACCTTGCAGTGGCACAACACTATGAAGGGACTGAAGCTAACACCAGCCACCACAGCCAGGCAACCTGCCTGGGCATCAGCATTGGCCTCAGATGCTGATTTGTCATGTGGCTTTGACAGAAAATCCCTGGAAGAAAGGGCACATAATGGTCTTTTCTAGTTGAAGATCTGGGACATCACATTTGTTTTTCTCCCGTTCCTCACACCCAAACTTACATGGTTCTTCATAGATTCAAGAAGATCCTTTTGGAGCTCACTTCCACCATGAGGAATCCAGGTCTTGGGTTTGATTTCAATAGTTATTTCAAACAGCACATCTACCAGAAGACACAAGATCCTGACATGTTTAAGTCCATATAACACTAACAGGCTTCTTAAATGAGTTAGTCCTTTAAAAAGACACAAGCAGAACAGCTCTTCAAGGATGTGCTTGTGTAAGTCAGTGCCACATGGATATTTCCAGAGGCTGTGCTTCAGGTAGAACAAGTTGTTCAGTACCAGGTGAAAAGAAACCTTAGGTAATACTCAGTGATGAATACTAGAACTGACCTTTAACTGGATACCAAAACGTATGCAGATCATTAATGTATATCCAATCACATTCACATTTCTTAGCTAGTATCTTTCTCAAAGGAATCACTGTAATTTCTGATAGGTTCTAAAATCCCATTTCTCACCCATATCTGGGATCAGCTTAGATAAACTGCTGTGGTCTGACTGAATCCAGGCTGGCACAGATTTGGCAGTCTGCTGTTTAAAGCCTATTTATTGAGCAGTATTTCTCCTGTTCAGACCTCAGGCTCCTTCTGTATGGACTCCTTTTTGCAAGCTATTTCTGTGACTTGTTCTGCCAAATTAGCCCAGTGTTATGCTGCTCAGCTGCTAATGTTCCCATAAAGGGCTTTTACTTCTCTTCCTGGCCGGAGGAGCAGAAAGAGCTGCAGGTTTCTGATCCAGGTAGTCATGAGACACCTATTGGAGTGTATAGGAGGAATTCAATTCATCCTAGAAAAATGTCCTTAAACCAGCCAATGAGGAAAGCTTGAACTCAAACCAACCAACACTTATGTCAGGTTTAGCACGTGTGCTGGGGTTTCTCCAGGCTGCGTTCAGTGTGGCCAAAGCACAACTGTGGAATTGCAGTGGTATCTTCAAAGACTCAGAAGCATCCTGCACTGGTTTCTAAACCTAAGAGGAAGTGATGTCGATGCACCACACCAATCAGCACTGAACTTAGGGCAGGGGTTTAAGACATGCTTAATTGTGCATCTCTCACCTCCGGGATGGTGTTGGGATTGCAGTGCTGTGCTGTTCTCCAGAGATGCCAGGGCAGAAGCCAGATCTGTCAGAGCAAGGAAAAGAATCAGGCCACTAACCTCAGTGTATTGGTAATGGAGGGGAAATACATAAGATACGTGTCACTTTGCAAGAAGAGTGCCATGTGCCAGCTTCTCCCTTTCCTTCTGCTGAAATTAAATATCAAGCTGTAAATACAATATGCTCTACAGTAGGAAGTGGTTTTTAGAAGATGTCATCCCAATAAACCTAATGTCCATGCCTGGAAGTGAATGAAATGTTATCCCTGTGAAGCCACCAAAGCTCCTACAACCCACAAAGCTGCCTTGGACACCGATAAAGCAAAGCAGCTTATGTATTAGATGCCAGCAACTTCAAAAGAGCTAAATAAACTCTTCTCCACACCTACAAGAGCAGTTTGGAGGGGAGGAAAGACCAATTGAGAACCTATCCTACCTTCAGACAGAAATTAGTAGGTACGGGTGGCTAAATATTTCTGTGAAGAAGTCTACCATCAACTCCTAAACTTTCTTAGGAGACAAAAGCCCTTCCCTTCCCTCCCCCCCCCCAACTTCTGGAGCTCAAACGTATTTGTCATAGCTAGGAGCACTGTGACAGGCTACAGCCATAGGAATCAATGCAAGCCACAGCTGTTTAAAACCAAAATGAGCAGCCATAATCTGCTTTGGGTATAAAGTCGCAGCTGAGAGGCTGGCTTCTCAAAACACTTGGATTAGAAACTACCCTGTCCCTGTTAAGAGGAGCATCATCCCATAGATGCCCATGTTACAACAAATAATCCCATGTCTTCTCAAGTACCACCTTCCTTGCATACAGGAGTCAGTAATGCCACATGGACCAGCTGAAGGCAACAGCTATGTTATGAGTGCTGCATCACTGGAGATGGATACTGCACAGTGTTGGGCACCAGTTCAGCCACAAATAACCCAAAAAACACCTTACCAAACAACTCTTCCATCCTTTCTCCCAGAGACACCGTATCTCCAGCATTCACAGCAGGAGAGGGGTAGAGAGGAGGTTTTGTACTTGTGTTTAGCTCTTCCATCACTGGGGTCTGTGTGAGACATGCAGCAGCAGCCCCTCCATCCGATAGGCTGCTGCTGGCCTGATCCAGGCTAGATGATTTGGCAGGGAGACTTGCACTGCTGCTGCATAGCTCTGAGGAAGGGGCACCTGGTGGGATGATCAGAGCAGACACTGACTTTACATCCCCCTTTGCAGTCTCCAAGGCAGACGGCTCAGCTTTACACCCAGGACCTTGCCCAGATGGAGCTAGCTCCACCGTGTCAGCTTCAGTTTCTCTGCCCTCGCTGCCATTATCCTCAAGGCTCCTTTGCAGCTTGGTTTCATCCCACAGCTGATCATACTCACTGAGGTTAGCACCATACAGAGCATCTTCCATGAGATCAGGAGAGTGCTGGGTCTCTTCATCTGGGCTCATAAGCTCAGGCTGGGTCCTGCCACCAACAGGTATAGCTGACAGGCTTGCAGAGGCTCTCAGCATGGGCAATAGACCTTTTGTCACTGCTGTCTTCCAGCTCTCTTTCTTAGAGGTCTCCTGGATGGGCTCGCTGGTAGCTATGGCATCATTTGAAGAGCTCATGGTTTCAGAGTCTTTGAATACATAATACTGTCCTTTAAAAGATTTGTATTCATGCCTTAGGGAACCATTCCCTGACAGAAACAACACATGGACTGCAGTAGCTTGAGTAGCAAAGATCAGGGTGCCTCGGTTTTGACAGGCATACACCACTTTGGTTTCCACACTTGATGAGATCCCCTGGAAGATGACCTTGTCCTGGTTCTTGCCGCAGCCATCGCTTCCATGGAAGCCCTGGACATAGATGACAATGTGCTTCTGGGAGCCTGCCCAGACGGTCCAGTTGCACCAGATGTTGGTTTTAATGTCAGCATGCAGTGGCAGGTAGAACATCCCAGACCCGTTCTGAAAGACAATGTGGCAGCTCCTGATGGGGAAGTATTCCATTGTCCAGGGAGGTCCAAGCTCTGACACATGGGAAACAGAAGAGACACACGGTCAGCAGTTACTGTGTGCACCAGGTCATGGCTCTCACACATGTGGGGTGCTGCAAGATATCACAGTAAAAGCCTCACTTCAGACCCTCTCTTGGTGCAAGATTTCTACAGTTGTAGCCCCTGGAGCCACATCTCAGCTCCACAATGAGAGCTGAACCTGGGTGCCAGCTGCTCTGCAAGGGTCTGGCCCCTCACAGCCCATCCCACCTCCAGCAGCTGGAATTATGTAGGTTGCTTCCCACAGAGGTTTGGCCAAAAGACTACTTGTTGGAAATCTGCCTGTATTGGGTTTCCCTGGCAAGGAAGGAGTGGCTGTCAATGTGTGATGAACTGACTGCAGCCCCCATTCCCTGTCCTGACACCGGCAAAGGAGGGAGAAAATTTGGGAGTAAAGTTGCAGCTGGTAAGAAGGAAGTGATGGGGGAAGATGTTTAAAGATTTGGGTTTATTTCTTGTTGCTCTGATTTGCATGGTAATTAATTAAACCTATTCCCTCAACTCTGTTCTGCCCATGACAGTGGGCAGACAACAGGTAATGACTGCCACACAGGGACTGCAGGTGAAAGACACAGCCTCATCCTTGTACCCACAGAGTTCTTCTGCCTTCTAAAGATGGCCTATGCCAAGATATAAAGTACTGTGAGACCTACCAGCATGTTTCTGCTGCTGTCCTGGCGTCTGACTGTCTCCATTAGTGGGCTCCTGCAGCTTTTGGCCTCTTGGCAGAGTTTCTCCCCATGGGGCCATAGGAGGAGCAGGGTGTGCAGGAGTGGTGCTGAAGGAGGCACTTCTCCCCTCCTCTGTGGGCCCTTGAAGAGCTTCTCTGGTTGTCTGTGTCTTAACTCCCCCAAGGATGGAGGCAGAAGCCAGTTTGTCATTACCAGCCATGCCCTGATGAGGCACAGGCACTGTATTCTCCGCTCTCCTTACCTCCCAGGCACGAGGCAGTGAAGCTGGTGCCACCCCATAGCCACTGCTCCCATGGTTCTCAGTCTGAGGAATCCCCACATCAGGCCTTGGGACAGTGATGGGGGCTGGGGAGGGAGCTCTGTCCATCAAGGCTATAGAAGCTGAAGTTTCTGCTCTCTGGCCACCAGCCTCCCCCAGCACCAGCTTGGGCATTCCAGGGCCAAGGCATCTGGTGGACTCATCTGTGCCCAGTTCAGAGGATACTGGTGGATGGTGAGGTGGTGAAGGGGAGAGCATCTCCTGTCCTCCTGGGCTAGCCAGTGAGATGCCTGCCCTTTGCCTGAGACTGACAGGGTCCGAACGCAAAGCAGTTGGTGTTAAGAAGAGCACCTTGGACACAGGTTCTGAAGGAAAAGGAACTTCAGGGATTAAATCAGTAGAGCCAAAGTCTGCAAGGACTGGAGCTGTACAGGAGACCACCAGCACAGGGGTTGCTTCTGTCCCTAGGGTGGACATAGCTGTGGGAGAATGCTCCAGCCCTGCTGGCAAAGGTGGTACAACCAGCCCTGGCTGTGCAGCTCTGTCACATTGGTGGTGGCAGCTTTGTACAGCAGAGGAAGAAACAAGAGCTTTCTGAGCAGTGGGACCAGTGTGTGCTTGGGCATTTTGGAGAAGGCTCCCACGGTCTGTAGGGGATGTCTTCAGGATGTGACTGCTCTGGCCACACAAATGAGGATGCTCTTGCAGGATGTCCCGTGGTACTGTAGGATGCAGCGCTGTTTTCCCCCTGACAATTCCCCTAAAACTTTCCAGGGGAGAAATATCCTCAAGTTTTGTATGTTGGAGGCCAGTTGTTCCCAGCATAGATTGAGTCACAGACAAACTCCTTAAGCTGCTTTGGCATCCTTGGCTTCTCTCAGGAAGCAGATGTGAGTGGTCCCTGTTTATCACTTCATATGGGCTATTCAGGCTGGGCATCAGGCCCTTTGCAAGGCCATCAGCATCACTGTTCTCAGTGCCTTCAGTTGGGACACTCAACTGGGGATGGCTTTCAACCTTCTCCAAGCTGACTGCACTGACCCCTCTGTAAATGGTGGTAAGTGTGCTCTCTTTGCTTTCTCTTCTGCCGGGGGATGAAGACTGTGAGAAGGCAGCCAAGCCCGTGCAACTTGTGCATGTTGGTTTAATAGTAAACTGGAGGTCTCCCACATCTTTCAGCCCCACAATAGGGTGCAGGGCAGGCTGGCTGCTCTCCAGACCCACACTTGCTGGCTGCAGAAAAGGCTCCTTTACCAGAAAGTCACCAAGCAAAGGAGTTTCCAAAAGCATGCTTGAAGGCCTGTGGGTATAACCAAACCCCATGGTGATGTCCCCACTCACAGAGAGACTCTGCCCCCAGGTATCCAGTGCATTAGTGGGAACCATGCCCTCTGTTGCTCCTCTGCCTTGAGCTTCCTTGCAGCATCTCTGACTCCTCACAGCTGTAGCATCTGGCATGATCCCTCTTCCCCTCATCAATTCACTGCTTAGCACTGTGGTCTTGCCCAGGCTTACAGTGCTACTTGTGGTTCTAGAGCCCAGCACTTTGCTAAGGTTTTCACCCCCGCCAGACTGAAAAACATTGTCTTCCTTTGGAAGCTTTGGAGCTGGAGATTCAGAAATCACATCTTTGGAGGAAGATTCACCTTCCTGGTCTTGGAAGATGTAGTACTTCCCTTTAAATTGCGCATCAATGTGGTTTGGCGAGTGCCTCTTCAGCAACACAACGCGGACAGCCTGGGCAAAGGTAGCAAAAGCATGCGCCTCCTTTTTCCAGCAAGCATAAACCACACTGTTTTCCACCAGTGAAGAAACACCTTCAAATAGGATTTTGTCCTCATTTCTGTTGCAACGATCCTTAGAGACAAAGCCCTGAATATAAATTATTATATGCTGTCTGGTGCCTGCCCAGATTGTCCAGTTGCACCAAAAGTTTATGGGGGAATCAGCATGGTATGATGGAGGAGAAAACTCCCCATACTTGCCCTTCAGGACTCTGTGGCAGCTCCTTACAGGCACATATGCTAATATCCAAGGAGACTCTGACCCTGGAAGACAAAAAGTAACAACCGCAAGTTTTCCTTCATTTCCACTTCCCGGAATTACGAGTCCTTACTTCCACAAACTATTTTCAAGGTCCCTCATCTCCCCCTTTTGCTATCTCTTGCTTCCATTTGGAAAACATGGAAATGTATCAGCGGAACAACACACAAGAAATCCCATGTCAGCTCCTGGGATCAAAGTGGGGAGGTAACCTGGGCATGCACCAACACATCAGCCTGGGGTGCACCTAAAATTGCCATCCTTTCCAGCCTGAAGGACTGTTTCCATCCATGCCTGCCAGCAACCTACAGCAAACCTCCTCCCCATCAACACTCACCCCATGTGTATCTGCTGCTCCAGCATACTCAGAAGCTGGAGAAGCCCTGGCCACCACCGCCACCTCTTGCACCACAGAGAGCCAAGCTGTACCCCCACTGCTACCACCCCAAAGCAGGGCACACTCATCCTTTAAGTGTCCCCTGATGTGGCCATAGAGGAGGAGAGGTCCCAGCACAGCCATGCAGTCAGTACTGCTTGCAGGGAGGCAGGTTTCCATTTCCAGGGTTGGATTATTTAGGGATCAAAGCTAAAGGTTTAAGGAACTGCCACATCTGAATGAGTTACACAAGCAATGAGTGTGCTGTTACCTTTGGTTTCTGCACACAGGCAGTATTTATTTGTTGTCTATACACTGCTGAGCTGGACAATAGAGCTCTCCTTAAGGAGCTTTCAACCCCTTTGCTTAAAGGGTTCAGCCAAACAAGAAGCCCTCAGAACCCGAGCAGGATGAGCAATGTTAGCACTTCATTATTGCTAATTCAGCCCTTAAAGTGGGAAACACCTTCCCTTGGGCAGGAAGTGCTATGGTATATTCCAAAAAACACTGTCTCAGAGCTCAGAGCCACAGGGCAGTGATAGGTTTACCCTACAGGAGCACAAAGTTTGGGCTGAACTTTTGCTCCTTATTTTAATCGCTGCCTAACAGTGATTTACTGCTGTACATTGCTCCTGCCTCCAGGATCCTGCTCTGCAGCAGGGGCTTGGCAGCCACAAGATAGCAGCACGCGTTATTTCCCACACTAACACTGATTTTTCCCTCCAGCAGCACTCATTATCAAACGCATCTCCTCCCTCTCCATTCCACCTCAGGGCCATGTTTTGCTCCTGTTTTTCCACACCATGGCTTGAGGTACTCAACAGGTTCTGGGGAGGATTTAGTCAGGATAAAAAGAAAAAAGGCTGGTCTGAGAATTACCTTACCTGGCTTAACCTTCTGATGTTCCTGGGGGGATCCACATGCCTACGAAGAGAAGAGTCTTATAACAATCCTGAGTACCACTGCCCATGCTTGTAATGCTGCTCAGAGAGATCCCAACCTAAGCCCAATGTGAAAGCAGCTTGTCCTGGTAGTTTGGAGTCTCACCTTTGCACCAAGCCCCTAGGCTACCCATTTTTTTCTACATGATAATAAACATTCCCACCTCCAAAAGGATTTATACTATTGGACCACAACCAGTATAAAAAGACCCTGAAATAAAGCAAGTAAAGTCCAGCTTTGCTTTAAATCATAGCTGTCATAGAGATGAGAGGATTTGTAAGTAGGCAGGATGCCATACTGAGGAAGGGAGTTCCCTACAGATAACTGGGTCCCCACTTCCCATCACTCACCCCTTGGACAGCACCAGCAGCTTCACAATGGGACCTCAGCATTGCCCCAGGAACCTGCCTGCCCACAGCCAGTCCCCAGGCCCAAGGAACCAGGAGCAGGGCCAAAAGCATCAGGGAAGGTAAAGACTTCATGGCAGAGATTTATCAAAGATACAACATCAAAATGAGCCCCAAAATGAAAAAGAAAACCTCTCTCTCCCTAAAGTAACCCCCCAGGTAAAGTAAATGTGGGATCACCAACTTCCCCAGCCCCTCTCCAAAGCACATCACTGCAGCAGAAGAGCTGGGCTAGGAGCCCACTCACTCATATACTGCCCTGCTACCCCTGTGATAGCAATTAGCTAATCAATGAAATGAGGCCAGCTATCAATCATTAGGGATAGGCCTGCTCTTTCAATTCACTGTCCAGTATTCTTTCGCTGGGTGTTTTAGTGGGAAGGCATTATCTATTTATAATGCATAACACTGTATACTGAAGTTAAAGTGATGCTGATACCTGACCTGACCCAGAAGCAGAGCCCATGTTGCTTGTTCTCTTAAGAACAAAATAAAAGATTCAGTTCCTGGAGGGAAAAAAAACCCAACCCCAATGTAAAAGTTCATGTTTTCATCAAAACATTTTAAGCAGCTTCTGCTGAAGGCTGAGATTTCCCCTAGAGCTGCACTGTCCTGACATACGATTGAGTGAAACAGGTGAAACTGCCCTGAAACACAAGCAGCTCCTCTCCTAGTCTGTACTTAGTGAAGTGTGCAAAGCAAATAGCCCAGGTGATGATGTATAAATTATTAGGTGCTTAAAATTCTTTCAGCTGTAATTGTCTAACTTGTCATTAGGGGCCACGCAGATAAGGCAATTAGGCAGGTTGACATGCGGCTTTGACAATATTCCTTTTAAAATGTTAATCATCATTCAGCAAAATAAAAACTAAAATCCTTTTTTCTTCCAAGTCCTCACAGTGTGACAGGCTGATGGATGTTCTGGGACAAATACACCCATTTTTTTGTGGGTTGAAACAAGCAGCATGTCAGAGCATCCCCCACACACACACACACAGAGTTTGCAGCGGTGGTGGTGCAAACAACTGCATCCCAGCTCCTTGGTTTTAGGCTTTTCCACCCATCCTGTGTGTGGTCCCAAAGGCCAAAAGCTCAGTGAGAGGCCCTAATCCTTGCAGCAGCACAAACCTCCTTCCACGGCCAACTGTCTGTAACTACACATCCAAAGTGACTCCAAATCTTTCTCGCTGTGAAACAGGCATGGACAGACCTGCAAACCCTGCTCCATGCTTACCACAGGTTCATAGAATCATTTAGGTTGTAAAAGACTGTTAAGAGAGACAGAATCATAGAATCAGATCACCAAGTCCAACTGTTAACACAACATTGACAAGCCCACCACTAAGCCATGTCACGAAGGGCTGCATCTATACATCTCCAGGGACGGTGACTCAACCATTTCCCTGGACAGCCTGTTCCAGTGCTTGACAGCCCTCCTGGGGAAGAAATTGTTCCTAATATCCAGTCTAAGCTTCCCTTAGCACAGCTTGAGGCAATTTTTCTGTCATTCCATTGCTTGTTACCTGGGAGAACAGACCAACCCACACCTTGCCCCATTCTCACTACAGCCTGATTGTCCTGTACATGGCATGTGATGGCACTTGAGGGGATCTGCTCCACTGAGGCGAGGCTGACAAACCTGTAGTTCCCCAGCTCTCCCTTCTATCGATAAATAGCCTGTGAAGCAGGGAGATCCCTGAGGTATCATCTGGCTCACAAGGAGTGTTTGCTTCATTTTAGCTTAGCAGATGATAGAGCGGAAATGGTGAAATAAATGGTAAAGCCAAGTTTTCTGCTGATATGTAAGCATTTAAGTGAGGAATTTTAGCTTGGGGATGGAGGTTGGTTGTTTGTTTGTGTCCTAATTGCTGGAGCAGTGCTGTGTTTTGGCTTTAGTATGACAATAATGCTGATAACAGACTGATGGTTCAGTTGTTGCTCAGTAGCACTTACCCTGATCAAGGACTTTTCAGTCTCATGTTCTGCCCAAGAAGCCAGGAAGAAGCAGAGACAGGACACCAGATCCAAACTAGCCAAAGGGGTGTTCCAAACCACAGACATCATGCCCAGTATATAAACTGGGGGGAGTTAAGAGGGAAGAGACCGATTGCTGCTCAGGTCAGGCCGGGTATTGGTCAGAGGGTGTTAAGCAATAGTACTGTGCATCACTTGTGGCTTTTTTGGGAGGTGGGGTTTATTCCTTCCTCCCTCTCTCTCTCCATTTCATAATTATTATTGTTATTGTTGTATTATTATTATATTTTGATTTTATTTCAATTATTAAACTGTTCATGTCTCAACCCATAAATTTCTACGTTCTTTTCCTATTCTCCTCCCCATCCCACTGGAACATGACAGCTCGGTAGCTATTTCTTTTGTTTGTTTTACTGTGGGTGTTTCCATAAACACATAAATTGTCCATTAGGATGTTTGGCCCTCTTGACTAAACCCTCGTGCTCAGCATTGCTGAGTTTCTTATTTATTTGGGGGATGCCTGGCCGAGGGTGCCTGTTGGAGGTGAGCAGGTTGATGTGTTCACAATGGCCCATGCCAAGTTGCACAAACTCCGCACACTGAGGCCAAAAGTTGTGTTTTCAGCTTCTCTGCCAGCTCCTGTGCTTCCAGTTTCTCAGGATGAGGGTGAATCTCTCCCAGGATAAGCCAATGGACACAACACAGCCCTCAGCAGCCAGGCAGCTCTGAAGCTGCTGAGACACCATGGCTGATCATTGCCACTGCAGGGCACACAGCCACCTTGGGGTGGACAAGTCCATCAGAGACAGTCCCCAAAATTAAGCTGTTTTCAGCAAGTGCTCAAATTTCCCCCCAGGCACCACAAAGTACCAGAAGCTCCTACTTACAACTGTTCTGCTGTCATTTATAAGGCAACATAAACAGGCTGAGAGCTTAGAATAGATAAATTTACCATCTGCCTCCCCCTAGTGATTGCATTGCTGCATGGAAAGAGAGCAAAAATCATAGTGGGCAATGGTTGGTTTAATTCTCTTTTTAAAATCAAAGTAACTGAACAGTTTCTTTTTTTTTGTCACCCAAGGAAGCTGTGGCTGCCCCATCCCTGGCGGTGTTCAAGGCCAGGTTGGATGGGGCTGCTCCAGTGGAAGGTGTCCCTGTCCATGGCAGGGGCTTGGAACTGGATGATCTTAAGGTCCTTTCCAATCCAAACCATTTTGTGATTCTATGATGGCAAAGGAGCTGTTCTCCAGAACACATGGTAGAACACATGATGCTGTGATTCTGTTATGCACCAGAGCAAATGGGAAGAGCGAAAGAGAGGCAAGAAATTAGGATTTCACATATCACCTTGCTAACTAGAAATAACCAAGGTCTGAAATAAAGGGACATTTTAAAACCCAGCATTTTAATCAAAGTTGAGAATATTGGTGACATCACTGATAAACTCTATTTTTAGCAGGTTTACAAACTTGTGCCATCCTTTAATGCTCAGCAAGCCATCCAGCTAAATGCTGGGGGATGTGTCCTCGGTGCCCATCTTAATGACTGTATCCCTCCGAGTGAGTTGACAGTGCTGTGTTTGCAGGGGCTACTCTATTATTTATACATACATTATGTAGAATGAGACCCCTGTATTTGGTTGCTGGAGACAAGCACCAGTTTAATTTCCATTTCTTTGTGTCACTTGTTAGCCAGGTTGATTTTAGGTCTGTTGGGGCCAAGAATGGAATTACACTTTTAGATACATTAAAGGTAAGGGATTTCTCAGGACCTGATGTTTTCCTTATATACAGGGTTGGCTTTCCTCGATCATTGACCGCTTCTCATTGATTTGGGTGTTAATCCTCTGGGCTGTGCTTGGGGATGTTTTAAATGAGCAATGCCATCACAGTCCAGCTTAACAAGGAGAGTGTTTTACCCAGGTTGATGGTGAACTGTAATACTATTAATAAAACTATGTACAGTTCAGTCTTCACATGCAGACTAACAGCATGTCACACACAAGATTTCTGTATGAAGATGTGTAGCATGAGAGGGCTAAAGTGATTTTTCTCTGGGCTTCACTGTAAATGTGGTGAGGCAGAGATTGCCCAGGGAAGCTGAGGCTGCCCCATCCCTGGCAGTGCTCAAGGTCAGGTTGGATGAGGCTTGGAGCAACCTGGACTAGTGGAAGGGGTTGGAACTGAATGAGCTTTAGGGTCCCTTCCAACCCAAACCATTTTGTGATTCTATGATGGCAAAGGAGCTGTTCTCCAGAACACATGGTAGAACACATTTTAACAGGTGATGGAAGTAAATACCTGCAGAAATGGTTTTCAGCAAAATATTCCTCAAATTGAGAAGCTCATGCATCCTGTTCATACAGTGTGCGAGCCGCTGCTTCATGCGCTCAGCCTCAATTTTTTCACTGATTTAATTCAGCATCACTGATGAACTATTCTCTAAAATCAAAGGAAGCATTTTCCTGCTAATAGCTCCCAAGGCCAGCTTTCCATCAGTAAAGCAGGTTAACTGAGCCTATGTGTCTACAGCAGTGTCTCAGCATCTCCCCAGCAACAGCACTTTCTGGTTGTTGATTGTGGAGAGGAAACTCAGCACTCAGACGAGACTGATGCCAGAAGCAACATCTGGCAGGATCAGAGCACCTACCCTGCACCCAGCCCAGTGGGTTCTTCGTCCCCCAGTCTCTCCTAGCAGAGCAGACATTGCTCTTCTGCCCTAGACCATGGGGATGATGGAGAGTAAGAGGTCTGGTGGCTGTCTCTTTGACCCCAGGAGGTTCCCAAGCCAGGGCTGCCTTGGGAGGACCAGTTCTGGAGGACCTGTGAGAGCTCACATCCAGCTGGGCATAGGCACACTCATGCCATTCCCAGAACAGTTCCCACCTCTGCGCATCCTGAGCAGCAGGAGGAAGAAAAGGCAGAACAAAACCCCACAGCAATGATGCCCTGGCCACTGACCCACGTGCCTGGCGAGGCCGTTCATTCTGGTGTGAGGAAACTCCGGCTGCGGGCAGCTTTGTGTCCTGCAAACCACTGCAGAACTGATTTATATTAAAAATAAAGAGCACACAATACTGAACTGGTTGGGGTTTGTCTATTAATCTCTCAACAGTCAGCTGCAAACCTAACAAATCCCCTGGAATAGCAGCAGGGAGCCCTGTCCCAGATCATTCCTCCCTGCCCCTTCCCTGCCCCCTTCTACAGCTAAAAATAATCAATAACGACTGTCCGAAACGGAGACCAAAGCTGTTTTATGGCTGTGGGATCATGACTCATATCTTTATTTGCATGCTGGCTGGGCACAAAAAGGCACTACGGGGCCACGTTTCCCAGCAGCCGTAGTGAAAAATCACCTCCAAACCTATGGGAACCTGGACAGAGGGGCTGCTGTTGCTAGGATGAGTGTCTGCATCCCTTCCTCTTGCCACGATCCTGGGTGATGTGTTGCTGGGAAGAAATCAAAATAGAAATGATGCAGCTGGGTTAACAGCAGTGCTATTCTCCCTGCCTTATGCAAGCGAGGGCTAATTGAACCGCCTGGGAGCAGCAGTGGTTGTTATTCTGCTGGTAATTGTTGTTTTCAGCCGCCCTAAGCAGCAGAAGGGACCTGTCCAGTGTTTTCTGGGATGGCAATGGAGCTGGAGGAGCTTTCCATCCAAATCTCCATCCCCAAGGGCCAACATCCTCCCTGGGCAGCTGCTTCGCTCGGATGGGTCCATCCTCTCTTGTGCATGTCTGTCTGCAGCCGTTTAGCCTCAAGAAGCAGCAGCAGCACAAAAGCAGATGCTGGCAACAGCCGAACTGGGGCTCATTTCCTCTGTTGCAACCACATTTCAACAGCCAGTAACAAAAATGAGTGTGTTCCACCCCACTTGCACCATGCTGGCTCCTTCCACATCTGGGGAGTTTGTCAGGGAGGGGAAAACGCAGCCTCGTGTCTCTGCTTTGGTGTCACCCACACAGGGAAAGCCCAGAGCCTTGAGGGGCTCCCCAGCCCAGCTCCCTTCTGCCCCAAACAGCCTGGTCTGGCCTCGGAAAGGTGATGGTGTGATGCCAGCACAGTGGGGCATAGCAAACTGATGCACTAGCTCCTGCCCCACACTCTCAGCGTGACTGTATCTACATTCATGTGCTGACAAACACACTTTTTTGGTGGCCAGATCCTCTCTCCCCCCACCTTGTCTCCTTCCCCACTGCTCTCTTGCAGCAGCACACTTGGGTTTGAGGCAGCCTCATGTCACTTCATGTTGGTTTGTTATTGCAAAGCTGGGGGATGAAACAAATCCTGACCTCTTCATCAAGCAAAAAAAAAAAATAAATTGGAAAGATCTGAAAAAAAGAGGGAAAAAAGGAAAAACTAGAGCCACTCTAAAAAAATCTGTGGCCAGATTTGCTCCCTGACTGCTTGGGAATGGGGTGCCAGGGGGTTGCATGAGCCTGCCCTTACCCCAACACAAGGCTCAGTGCACAATGACACTCTTTGCATTGGGTTGTTCCCATTTCAGGCCAGTCTGACCAGTGTGATGTGCTGGTCTGCAAACAGACCGACCCACCCCAGTTATACCTAGAGCTGGCAATCCTGCTTGGTGTTGTAGCAAAATACCCTGTAAAGGATGGGGCCATAGAGGAGAGACTTTCCCAAGCCCCAAATAGACTTGCACAGCCCTGGTTGCACAGGCTCCCCATCTATGTGGGGTTTGTACTCACCCCATCTTCTCAGCATAGTCTGGTACATTTGTGTTTGCATATGATGCTTACAGTGCTGGGTAGGGATGGGTCTCATTGCTGCAACCGTGACCAGAGGCTGGTGGTGGGCTCTGCAGGGGATGCTCTTTGCCCCACATACAGGCATGCATGCCAAAGGGCTTCAAAGGCAAAGGCAGCAAATCAGTGCATGGTGCTTGCCTATACCAGATACATTCAAATGTGCTTTATCTTGGCTGATAACCCCTCTCTTCCTATCTCCTTTGGCCCCACCACAGTCAGCAGCTACTCCATGAGTATGGCAGCAGTCATCTTGAAACCTTTCACCACCCAGAGTCACATTTCCAACCTGCAGCTCCTGCCACTGGCTTCACTGGGCACTGGAAGGTGCTGGAGGAAGGCAGCAAGGACCACAGGACATGAACACACACACACACACACCCCAATACTAGCAAAGAAACCAGCACTTTGCAGTCAGGAAGCAGCCTAAGAAACAGTGCAAAAGTTCAAATGAGGAACACATCACCATTCTTGCCTTCAATGCCTCTAACTGCGCGTGATTCTGGAGAACGAGGTTATCGCTGGTACAGAGCTACTGCTCCCTGCACTTGCCAAAGACTTCCACATGGAAAAGAAGTGAAATGTTGAAAATCCAACAAACAAACTATGAAAATGAGGACAAAGCCAGGAAACACTGCTCTGTACATCCATTCAATGGAGCCACCGAGGGACCGCAGCAGCAAAGGCAATAGAAGAGATGGATCCTTCTTACTGCTCTATGCAGGGAGAAAACAGCTTCCAAATATTGTGCCTTTGGAACTGCCTAAGTACAGGCCATGATGCTGCCTGCTTCAGCCAGAAGTCAGGTATTTGGGTGGAAACCCCCTGGGGAATGGGCTGCTCAGAAGCAACCTGCTGCGTGCACAGAGGGTGTTCAACAAAGCCAATAGCAAACCCTGTCTGACTTCAATGCAGACATGAGCTCAGCCCAAAAGGTTGAAATCCTAGATGCTTTGTGTGTGCTCACAGGGGTAATGACTGGGCCTGTGCTGGCAGCAGCCACCACCCTGAACATCAGCTCTTTGAGAGAAAATCAGCCTCATGCAAAGCCTCCAGCAGGATGTTCAGATGACTAACCCAGTAATGTAAACGTCCTCAAGCAACAGACTGGAAGAGCTGTTGAAGGGGAATTTCCCCTCCCTTCTGCCTGAACTCTCTTTTACTTCTGTGAATGACTTCACATGAAGGAATCCAGATGTTAGCAATGGCAGCCACGCCAAAGAGCTGGCCCGTGTCTGCTGTGTGGCACTTCCTTGCTCTCCTGGCTGGCTGGGCTGTGAAGGACTTTAGGAGCAAAAACCCACCTGAACAACAGCTTGCATTGGCTGAATGACTGCCAGCAGCCACAGCAGCTCCCAAACCGAAGGGTAACATCCCACCTGCAGTAAACCAGGATGATGGACAGTTAAAAAAGGTAGACCAAGCAAACATTGCAGCAGCCCTTTTGAAAGTTAAAACGTCAGTAAAAGGTATGCTTGGAAAGGATACTTGTGAAATGGCAGCTCGAACACCACTTCTCTGGATCTTTGTCCAAAGCAATTGGGCTGCAAGTGCCCAGGCTGCTGCAGAGGAGGATGCTGCTATCAGCCATGCACACTGGGCTGGGGAGGATGTTGTGCAAGGGAGAGCTCTGCAGGACTCAATTCAACTGAAAATGCGTATGTGTTTTAGCAAATGGTTTGCATCTTTACATCTCCGGTATCACTGATGCTGCTGTGTATGAGCCACCAGCACCATCAAAAACCTCCCCGCCTGGGGCATTTGTTCTCAACTGGGTGCTGTGGAGCTGATACAACTGAGAACCAGGCTGCCACCCTCGCCCCAGCAGCAAGCTCACCATGGAGCAGAGGGACTGAGGGAACCAACCACATTCTTTAAATGCAGTGTTTCTGACTTATGGCAAATAATCCTAATGAAAAGCAGCTGCCTCATGCCTGTAAGTAGGATTTTTTTTACGCAGAATTTTGCCCTAACAGAGTAAAATCATAACATAGGAATTTTTATATCTATAAAAAGAGTTGCAGCCTCGAATCTCCACTGACAGGGCAGCACCTTCGGTTGGAGGGGGAGGGCTTAGGGACATGCATTTACTGAAGTACTCAAATGTGCTGAGACCTGAAGCCCACCAGGGGCTTTGCTCTGCCCACAGCTCCCTGGCTTTGAGCACGCAGTGGCTGCTCCTGCCCTACCAGCACCCTTCAGCCCTCCAGCTCCACTGCTCAGGGAGCTGCCATCACACCAGCATCCAGGGACAACATCCTTCCCATGTAAGTGCTCAGTCAGGGCAATGCTGGTTCAGAAGACATCTCCATGTGAATGCTCCAGCATCTGCAGGAAAGCTCAGCACAGAGCTGTCAAAGTTACCTCAAACAGCCTTAAATATGTTCCTCCATCCACTCTGCAAATCCCTCTGGCAGCCGAGATATGCTTTATATCACACACACATCTTCACTCCCAGCCCTCCCTCACTCTCTTGGGCTGGTTTCTCTGCCAGGTCCCTCCTTGTTGGCTTCCTCAAGCTCCATCTGATGGCTCAGCCCCAGCTCCTGCCTGCTGGGCTCATCCCAGCTGAGTTTGCATCATACATCCATGGAGAAATCCAGCTTAACCATCCTCAGAGAGCAGGCACTTGTCCTGATGAAAACTTGTCCATGACACAAAGCAAGTCCAAGCTGGGGCTGCAGTGTCCTCCTGAGCCAAGCCATCCCCATCCAGAGCAACAGCAGGTGCTGCAGCAGTCCGTGGATGTGGACACGGATGGAGCAGAAGCCTGCGTGGGAAGCGAGGAGCATCGCTGTAGGGCAGGGCAGCTTGCCCAGCCCATCCTATCCCCTCTCTGCAGACACTGGGGCAAAACACCTACCAATTTCCAAGTGGCCTTCCCTCCCAGGTGGTTACACAACCAACAAAACCAGCTGAGAAGTGGCATTTACTGTTTTCTCCCAGGGTACAGTCTCCTGCAGAAGGAAGAAGCAAGAACCAAGAACCAGAGCATTCCCAATGTAAACCTCAAGTATGAAGCTAACAGTAGACATGTGAGCAATAAGCACAGCCACCGCTGTGTGACACCAGCTTTCTCCGCTCGTTTACTCTCACTCGAGAAGCTGACAAGTTGTCTGCAGAGCCTGTTATTCTTGCTTCAAAAGCCTGAGCTTTAGGACTGTGGTTCTGGGGAGCTACATGAAAATGAAGACAACGAAGTAGATGAGCACTGCCTACATGCAACGGCTTGTTGTGAAAATGAGGAAAGTAATTATCAGCTGTGCAGTTATTACAGTCTGTGTTCTTGCATGTTACACTGCTGGTAATTGCTAGGAATCTCGAATATTATGAAAAAGGGGTTTTTGGTTGGCTCCTGACAACACTATGGAATGTGAACATGGGATTCAGCACCGTGTCAGGACAACGGTGCCTCCAGCTCCGTACTTGCCCAGTTTCCCCTTGAGCCCATGTGTATGTTTAGCACCCAAAAAAGCCTCAGGCAGGAAGCTTCACAGACCTATTGCCCACTGAATTTACAGGACCCACCGGTTTCTGTTGTTTCCGGCTCCAAATGGTTCCCTTTGAAGACCCCCACTTCTTGCTTTTCCAGGCCCTCTGTTGTGCTTCTTTCTGAATCCAAAACTCATACCTCACTTATACCAAAGCTTGTCAGTATAGATCCTTGTCTCCTGCTGTCCTCCTTTTGCAGTCCTCCTGTCCTTTTTAGGTGAGCAAACCCAACGCATGTACATTATTGCAGATACGTATGCACCATGGATTTAGAGTGCCATGAAGACATACTCTGTCTGTTTCCTTGCCATGTTTTGTGTACAACTGGCTTTGACTACTTCCCACTGCTACCTATAGCAACCCCAAGATGCTGTTCCAGAGCAGCACCTTCTGCCCCCACTGTGTCATCTTCCACCTATCTTCCTTCATGTCAACCTCTCATTTTACTGTTTCTAGCAGCCCTTCTGAGCTCCCTCCTGGCTGCCCACGTCCTCCTCTTCACCACCTTCAGAAATGCCCTCTCATAACCATGCTGTTGCATCCCACCGCTCACCTCCCCTTCAGCATGAATACACATGAACCATCTTGGTTTCTGTAAGAGACCGTCCTGTGTTTTACCTGCCTAGGACCAAAGATGCTGAGTGAGGAGAGTCCAAATAAGAGGCCTAATTTCTGCTATAGACCATTTTGCCTCTCTCAAAAATGTGTCTCAGATCTTTACTCTTCAAGCAAAGCCAGACCATGCCCAAGAGGTTACAAACAAAGCTCTTCATTGAATTTTTACCTATATTTATACAGTACATCTCAGATGCTCTCTTTATGCTCTCTCCATAAGACAGTGTGGAAGTATCCTGGAGACAATTTGGAAGTCATCCTTGGGGGGGGGGGG
>JASSUY010029979.1:34807-69224 GCA_032466535.1 Forpus xanthops
AATTTGGTAGGCATCCTTCCCCCCCCCCCCCCCCAAGAATAGCACCCCAGGAGGATATGACACAGCTGGTAAAAGCTCTTTATCCTGTTTCTTAAATACCAGACCCTTTTTCATGTGTTTATGAAGTTCTTCAAATCTTAACATGAGCAAAAATTCCCTGGAGTAGAGGCTGGCATCACGCCACAGTATGTATCATAAGAGACAAATTCCAGACACCAGGATATTCAGAACAGAGCAGAAATAAAAGGAAGAAACTCAGAGGAAATTTAAGGAGAAGTATGTGGGAGGGATGTTTAATACAATGTTAAAGCAGGACTCATGTGTTTAAGCAAATGCTGAGTGACTAGAGGAAATGCCTGTTGCAGTGTTCTTTTGCACAATTTGGGCCCTTTTCATTTCACAGAACTCCCTTCTGGGGATAAGAACAGTACCATCAGCCCTAAAGCACTGTGTTTATCTGCTCACCCTCATAGAACTACAGCCACAGGTTGTTCCAGTGGCTTTTTAAGTCCCTGTAGACACACGAGGCATGAACACACATTGTGTCTAGAGATGAGCTATCTACAGTGGCTCCGAAACCACTGTGCTTCATTTGAAGTCATGGAACAGATGTAGACTCAGGGGAAATAAAGCCACTCAACTATTTCCGTGCATCAGTTTTCCACCACATTTTTCACCAGTGCTTCCCTGGGAAGCAGCAGCAGACCATGGTTCCTGCCTGCAGCTCCCAATTTGCAGTTCACAGTGAGATCCTTCTGGCTGCAATGACCCTGCCTGCCCTCAGCAACGAAGGCTCTCCACTTACAACAAACACTCCCAACGCTGAGCTTTTTATCTTTGCCTGTAGACCCTCCTTCCCTCTCTCCTCTGCAGAGGAGGGCAGGAAGTCATTTCAGCAAGGCTCTGCCAGAAGGAGTGCCATGGGTCAAGTCCATCATTTACTGCTTCAGCTGATCTACACGAGGCTGAGCACAGCACCATTCCTGCCCAGCTGGATTGCTGGTTGCAGTGTGCAACTGCTTTACTGCAGGCGTGATGCAGGTCTGAAACCATGCTGTCCTCCAACACTTTTCTTCCCAGCCTGGTGAAACCGGGAGAGGTGAGGCCTTTATCATTCGAGCTTCTCCCATCTACTGCAATGCTTACGGACACTACCCTGCACACTCATCAGTTAAGAAGGTAAAGGGTAACTCTACCAGGTTATGTGGGAGGCTCCACAAAGATGCTCCAAGGGCTGGAGCACCTTTCCAATGGAGACAGGCTGAGAGCTGGGTTTGTTCAGAGAAGGCTTCCAGGAGACCTTGTAACAGTCTTCCAGTACCAAAAGGGGTCAAAAAGAAATCTGGAGAGGGATTTTTGACAAGAGCATGTACTGACAGGACAAGGGGGAATGGCTTTAAACTGACAGAGAGGAGATTTAGATTAGACATGAGGAAGAAATTGTTTACTGGTGAGGCATTGGAAAAGGTTTAAGAAGCTGAGGCTGCCCCATTCCTGGCAGTATTCAAGGCCAGGTTGGATGGGGCTTGGAGCAACTTGGTCTAGTGGAAGGTGTCCTTAAGAAGGTGGAACTAAATGGTTTTTATGGTCCCTTCCAGCCCAAACCATTCTATGATTCTGTAATTTCTCTCTAGACGCAGAGTTTGGGAATGGATGTCAATAGGATTTTATATATAGATGTAACTTTACCATACTTCCCATTTAGTGAACATGACTTAAGTATTTCCTGAACAGAGAACCGCACTTCTGCACAACAGCCGCAAAGCTGTAGCCTTTGAGTCTCCCTATCATTGTTTGACACCTGCAATCTCCTACAGAGATCAAAATTTCACTATGTCCCCTCCTGGCTCAGATGAAGGACAATAGTGTTGTTGAATTCAACCACAGCTTTCTCTGCTTAGAGGTTCAACTGCAGCAAGTTCCTTTATTTCTCCAGGCAGGAACCACAGGGACCTGGAGAGTTACCCAACACAAAATAAACAGGGAATTAATTTCATCAAGTGCCCTTATTTTTTGGAGGCACAAAAGCCAACAGACTGAATCATAGAGGTGGGGAATGAAGAACTCTTCCAATTATTAAGTACCATTAAAAATCTCGGTGCAAAACTCATCTGTGCAATTGGGTCGGTATTAATTACCCCGAGTTAATGATTCAGATCTCTCTGGCATTAAACACCAGGTACATACAACAAATATCCTAAAACAGGGAAAATCCAAAACAAGGAAAATAAATCAGGGGAAAGGTTATTACACTGTTAATGGCCCAGCTGAGAGCAGAACCAGGAGGTCCATGTTCTCTCGTGCCCTAAGATACACTCAGAGTAGGGAAAAAGCATCTGCATTTGTGAGATGACCCTCATGTGTGCTGGAGCTGCCTGGAAGGTGGGATACAGAACCAGGCAGCATCCAAGAATTACTCCGCTGGGCCCATGCCAGTTCCTCCTCCCAAGACACAGGCATGTATTTCACTTCTTGTTGAGCAGGGGAACTTTCTAGCAGGCAGCTGCAACTACATCACAAGTATGGCTCAGGCAATGCACAAGAGAGCTGGAGAATATGACAAATTCTGGCACTTGTAAATGCAACTTTGGCATAGCAAAAAGCAGGAAATCAGTTCCAAAGTTAGATCAAACAGGAGTATTTTGAAAACCTTTGAGATGCTCCAATTAGATCCCCAAAGACAACGCCTCCATAAGGCCCCTACTGAGGCATTCACTTTCTGGCAGCTCTGAAGCCAATTTCTTCACGCTTAGCTTTCACTTGTAGCTAAAATGGTTTATCTTGCTTTCCTCTGAGGAAGAAGGGACAGGAATTGATAATCAGGAGGCTACAGGAAAATAAATGGATAATCAGCTTTGAATAAGAACTGCTGCCACAGATCACATGAAGGTACAGTTCATAGAGGAAAAAAAGCTCTGTTCCATCATGTAACCAATAACTGACCACCTATAAAACTTCCATTGTTTTGCTATACTTTGTTACTAGATCACAAGGGGATCAGGTTTAAGTCATACCACCCATTGCTGTACCACCAACACCCACTGAGGATGGTCCATTCCAAAAGGGTAATAAAGACGCCCTTCATGCTAAATCCATGCGCCATGGATTCTGAGGAGATAACAGCTACCTCAGTGCATGTTTTCCTCCATGCCCAGAGCGCTTCAGTAGGACTGCAGGCTTTTAGTAAGGAGTAGATGATGCAGAACAGTGATTGTACACCATACGTACATACAAGTTCTTACACGGTTGCTACAGGTCCCACAACATGATGTTTTGTTCAGAAGTCATTACTGCACAAGTAATGATTTTCAACTTTCAGGCATGGATTACTGGCTTTGATATGGAAGCGGAGGGAGTACTTGTGTCCACTCACAGTAGAGACAGCCAGCTAATGATTTTCTCATTCTTGGAGTGCCAGACACTGTATCTTCATACAGCGCACAATTCTGTTGTAGGGATCTTTGCCAGAGCTTGCAATGAAATTAAAGACAAATTTCAGGAAGTTATTTAGGTATTTTTGTTGCTTGTCACTAACCACCATGGTCTAGAAGCAACTTCTAATCATTACTAAAGGCTCCCCTGAGCTACCAGAAGCATTTTGTGCTTCCATTGAGGGGCCTGAATGACCCATCTAGCTTTTGTTTTGCTCAATACAGCTCTCAAACCTAAATTAAAAGAATCCACCTTAGATCTGTACAGAGAATGGATGAGAGCTCTAATAGTAAGAATTCTCAGACTCATTCCAATGAGGAACCTCTCTGAAATCTGAAGGGCACAGACAGAGCTGGGTTATGCAGCTTGCCTCTCTTGAAACCCATCCAATTTCTAGTACTGTAAAGCATGGCTTATGTTTCAACTTTCTTGATAGTGATCAAAGTTATCTTCACCCAAACATCATTAATATTTTCCCTGAGCACCTGGGGTTATATCATAACCATGCAGGATAGATTTAAGAAATCCAGAACAACTCACTGGCCTCTCTGGCATTTATTTTTGCATAAGCAAAGCAGTCAACAACTAACAAGATGATGAAATTCTCCTTCTCAGGTCCCTTGGGCAGCTGCCAAACAGATGTCTAAAGCAGAAGTGTTTCCTCACATACCAGAAAGACTGAAGGGAAAGGAAAACAGGCAAGTTCCTTTGGTTTCACATCTTAAAAAGAAATCCCTCACTTCACACTGTGCATAGCATGGCATCTGTCTTAGTGAGAGGTCACTTGCTCCTTCAGCTTAGCCTGTAATTCCCCAGCCTGGCTGTTTCTTACCAGAGAGTTTTTGGGGATTTTTGCCCCTCCTTGTTCTTTTAAATCATTTGTAAATGTTTGAATATGAGACAATCAGAAATGTGATGAAGATATTGGAAAACACAAGGGGTCTCTAGGTACAAATATACGCTTTATGTTCTTCAATAATTTTACTGAAGAATTCTTCAAATCTCAGTGAAAGCTTGGCCTAAAATTGCCTATTTTTAATCTCGCCCCTACTCACAAGGTGAGCTTTCAGGTTCGATTTCTGTAGAGAGGACCCATGCTAGCCTCCCTTCTTGGCTAAGTAGACCAAACATAAATCACACAACTGTTTCCAGCTCTATCGCAACAAACAATATAATGTTGCAAGAATACCAGGAAAATAAGAGCACAAAATGTAGCAAAACCATTAAGAATGTGAGGGATCCTATAGTTCAGAAAACTGAACAGAAGCAACTTGAAGGATGATGCTGATTTCTGCAGCTCCAGCTCCAATCTATTGTACAAATTCAAGGTCTGTGTTCTTAAAAGGAAACCATGTGTTTTACAGAGGGCTATCAAATACTCATCACACATGCATTCCTGATGGTCTGCCAGCATCACACACACACATGATGTCCCTAGAAGAAGACAAAATTCAGACAGTCCTGAGGTTTTTGGCTTTTCTGGAGGAGGGATATCAGTAGCAGTGGTAGGAGTAGTGGAGGAAAAACACATGACGCATTTCAGCCACACAAATGAATGAATCATGTACAACCCCTCACACAGGATAAACAGCAAAAAGCAGAATTTGGTCAAAATTCAGCCAGAGGGATGGAGGAAGAGGGGAAAGGGACACAAAAATACAGCCACAACAAACGCCGAGCTGCAGCGCTTGGCTTTAAAAGCTAACATGGGATATATTTAGGGATTATTTCTAACCCTTGTAGGAAGTCTCTCCAAATCTGCCCTGGAGTAGTTTAGTTTGAAGATACAATGGCAGTGACAGTACAAAAGCTAAGTCTAAAATCAATGAGAAAGTTTACAGCTTGATTTGTGGCTCAGCACTTCTCCCCACCCCTTACTCCACCGACTGAAATGGTCTCAATCAGGCTCCCAGTCCGTGATGTTTAGGGCTTTTTTAAAGCTGAATTCCCAGGTCATTTCCCAGTGAGCACTGCCCAAACTCTCTTTCTGCCATAGCCCAAAGGTGTACCACTGAACATGAAGCCACAAAATCATCAAGTACAGTAAGACTACTCTGCCTGAGGGCACCCAAATTCATCTGCTAGAGGGAGGAAAATCAAACCATTCCAGTGAATCCAAAGAGGTGTTTCTGTTTCCCAGTAAACCTCAAGGTTTACTGGAGAGGGAAGCACTTTGTCCCACCAGCACCTGAGACAACACAGAACAGAGAGGACAAAGACATGACAACAAGGAAGAAAAATCAACACATTTAGATGGGGGGCTTAGCAGAGAAGACTGGAAATGACACAGGTCGTTGGCTGAACAAGTCAAGGAGCCTAGAAATTAGAGGACTGACTTGGAATTTTTTCACAATGAAATCTGATTGTGTAAACTTCTATCTTGATAGATCTGTAACAGGGAATTCAGTATGCTTTCACACAAACCCCTTTCCAGAGGGAGCAGCATAAGACTGAAAGAAGGACCTGACCAAAGATCAATAACTTCACAGCAATGGGAGAGATCCCGAAAGCAGAGATCCCATCTTTTCTTTGTCCTTTGGGACTGAATGAATTCCCTTTGAGCCACCACACCACTGACATCCCAATACACCTGCAATCAGAGCAGAGCAACCCTTGCCAGGCCTGTGACTGCACCACAAACCAACCATGCTACTGCTGAGCTGAACAGAAATTTTGGGCTATAAACTTACATGGACAAGTTTTGAGACCTCCCTCTACAGTTCTTCGGAGAGCAAAGCAGCCGCATGCTGCCAGGTGCCCCAGCCCCTACGGTAAGGAAGGGTGCAAAGCTGCAAGTACATAGCTCATGATCTGAAGCCCTTAGGCTGGAGGGCAGTTACAATAAAACTAAATTACTGCAATATAACACACAAACACAGAAGAAAATTGACAACACACAGACTTACACTTTAACAGACCCTGAAGTGAAGACTGACACACCAAGATCAGCAGGTGTCCAACTCATATTTGCTCAGTTAGATGCTAGACAGGGTACAAGTGTTTTCACTGACAAATGAAAACAGACTGCCTTTTCAAAAGGCTGGTGTGCAAACAGCCACCCCTCAGCCACACTGTTTAAACACTACTTTGAGCAGGCTGAGCCAATACTCTGCTGAGTAGCAACCAAAGACCTAATTGAGCACAACAAAAGAAAAACCGACCTGCTCAGTCCTCAATCATCCCTGACGTTTAGAAAATATATTTAAGTCTTTCAGTATACGGTTTGTAATTAAGTTTCTCAGTATACAGTTTGTAGTATGTGGAACTACAAGAAAATGAGACATCAAATTGTTCCTGAGAGGTTAAGATCAAGAGTAGCTCTTTGCAAACTTATCTTTATTCAACCTTCCTTCTTGAGAAAACCACTAGCAGATGTCTGGGTAGCATGGGGCTGGCAGGCCATGACAGCTTCCAGAACTGCATTTACCTTACTGAAGTTCTCACTCCCACTCATCTTCATCCCTCAAGGAATAGGGCAACAGCTTTAAAAAGTTTGAGGAAGAGGCTGAATGAAGAGAATTCGGTGATGTTTTGTACTCATGCTGACTGACACTCCTTCTTTCAGACCATCTCTTGCCCATTACTGTCTGTAAGAAGGGTCCATTAAGCAGATCTCCTTGCCCTATTGGCTTGCTAAGTTGGTTTCATGGTCATTCTTTGAGAAGGAAATAGTTCAGCGTAGACATGAACTCATTTGGTTTGGTGCCTTCAGGCAAACACAACTACAGTTGAAATCTTATGCATATGAGGTGTTAATAAGCCAGAAAGGAAAGGAGGCCAGATTCCAAGCAGTAAACTGCTTACTGTAAGCTAGATCAGCACAACAGCACTAGATAAGAGCTAGATTGCTCATTGCCACACCACAAAGCCCCAAATTAAGAACTACTTGCATGGGGATTCTTGTTGAATTGCATACCTAAAGCAAAAGGTTTAACTCTAGTTTGCAGTTTTCCTGTATTCTCCAGCCAAAGCTCTTTTGAAGTTCAGCTTTCAGTACTTCCAGCACTGAAAAGCAGAAAGGATCGTCAGGAATTCTTTTATCACCAGTCAAGTGGCACATTTCACTCAAGCATACATAACAAAATAAAACTGGGCAGGGGGAAGGGATCCAAGAATAGGTGCAGACAGCCTAAGTAGACAGGCAGAATGTTTTTATTTAGGAAAAAGGGAATGCCATCTTCTAGAAGAAAAGCACAGTAATTTGTGCATTAAGTATAGCCCATTTACCTTATCCAAAGGCCTCTAATTACTCCTCCCAACTGGATTTAGAAGTAAAGGCCTGAGCTTTTATACAAACAAGCTAATGGATTCTAATGGTTTACTGTGATGCAATGTCATTTAATAAGAGCAGCACTTCCATTTTCCCTGCTGTATTCAGGGAAGGAAAAAAAAAATAAAGACTGCATCCACATCCATTTGCCTCATCTAAACACCTCCCACCGTAGTCAAATTTTCTTATGCTTTCATCTTACTGGGCTCTTTAAACGACTCCTTAAGTTTAAGGGAGAAAAGTATCAATTTATTTGTCAGATCACTTTCCACTAAAGTAATTCCAAAAGTCACTCATATGTTTATTTGATAGCAGTTACAGCCTTTGGTCACTGTTTCCTCAATTTGTAGTTTGCTTTATAGGAAAACAGCTTGTATTTAAAAAAAAAAAATCAGTCACAATTTAATCACTTTAACGAACCGGACAAACAAAATGCAACACAATCAAAGCAAGATACAACAACCTAATGCTGTATCTGCTTTTTAAAAGACTTTTCATCTTCCATTTCTAACCTGTCCCCAAATCCCTTTCCCACCACATTGTTTCTTTTGGTTGCTTTCCATTTCCTTATCACTGTTCTTATTTATTTCACTTGTTACTCCATACACTCCCAATTCTTAGTCAAGACAATTCTTTCTCCATGGGAGTGGACCGGAGATCCAATGGGACAGTACAGTCACCAGTGCTTCTCCACACCCAGGGTAAACCAAACCAGTCTGCCCAATTTCTTCATCCTTACCTCTTATTTAGCCCACTGAGGCCACCTGCGCAGGCTTCTCTCTCCCCTCTCTTATCACTTCATAATGCAGGTAAATGCTTTCTCACAGCAATTCTCCTTGCTAAGTACCACTCAGCCTGTTTTTCCTCAGCTGTGTCCTACACAGGAGGCCTGTTTTTAATCTCATGATTACAGGAAGAGTATGAAGTAATTAATTAATGCTGCCACCCCACCAATCCCACCCACTTCACCAACAGGTTAGTATCACATGCGCACTCCACCCTCTCTTACTCATATGATTTAATTCTTGGGCTTTTTTCTTGTCCCTTTGTTCTTGCAACCTGCTCTTGGTTGAGTCTGATCCTTCCCTTGTCCTCATGACTACCTTTAGTGCTTACTTGCCTCTCCTCTGCGTCTCTCTCACCCCACCATGTCTCTGCTGACCCACAGTACCCTCCCCTTCCTCTCTCTGTAGTCCATATAGAATCTTAACACCGTTAATCTCCACTTGCATTCCCCATCATTAGTGTAACTTTCACCTGGCCCAAACTCCTGACAAAAATACCACTAATATTTAAAAGGAACAAGGTGCCAGGAAGAACAAGGCAGGAAGCAGCACATGTACAGTAAAACCCGCAGCTCTTTCAGACAGGTGCAATTCCCTATGAGAAATGACTAGGCACAGAGGCCAAACCTCACAGCACAATACCAGAGCACAGTCTGTCTTCAATCTCTCGGCGCCATCATGAACATCTACAGAACACAAGGGTGGAAGACAAGACCACCTCATCTTTCCCCAGACAAAAAAATAATCACCTTTGTCAAAGTAAAAGAAGAAAGAAGAAAGCAGGTGGAGGAACCAAAAAACTTGTGGCTGCCAAGTTATTTCAAGCAAAACCTGAAGTGCCAGCCATTCAATCTATTCCTTGATTCAACTGTACAAGCAGTGTTATTGTAGAGGTAATTATTTCTCTACACACTATTTTTCCTACGGCACTTCATGTTCCTTTGCTTTTGCCAGAGTTGTCTATCTATTACAGCATCTAACAAATCCATGCACAACTGCAACAACAGTTTCCTGGTAGTCCGCTACACAAGCGTTAATTTGCCAAATAAGAGCCTTTTGCTCCTGAAATGTGTTGCTACTGAATGCCACGCAGTAGAGCACAACTGCTCTGCAACTCAGCGTTATGTCCAAAATGAAGCATCCCAAGAAATATTTAAACCACATTTTATTTTTCAAATTCAAAAATAACAATTAGCTTTACTTAGCATGTTACACATCTCAGATTTAAAATATCATGCTCTATTTAAATATCTGAGTGACAACACTATACAAATAAAATGTTACACAAAATATATTTAAGAAAATGTTTTGGTCTTCAGTCTGAACAATAAATAGACAGGCACTTCTACACATACAAAGGAAGCAACCACTATTTAGAATAACTCTTATAAGCAAATGTGGAAATACAGAAGTTCTGAGTTTTGAGAACATGTTTAACTCTACATGAGACATCATGCAACTTCAAAGTTTGTTTCAAAATCCCAAACTCTTAGAATCTGCACAATTCTAGATTTGCTGCCGCAAAGAGATCCAAACCATGCTCTCGTAAGCAATGTGCAATTTCAGTTATTTTCATCAAGTCCAGCTACCTGACTGCATTTAGTGCCAAAACAGAAAGCAAGGACTGACCAGAGTATCTTTTCACATAAATAACATGAGCAACAAGTCAGCTTTACCTCCTGTAAGCTTGGGGCAGACCTAACAGTACCTATTGCCCAGCCCCAAACAAAATGTGTTCTTGTTCCTTATATAATCAGCTCTTTTACGGGGTGCTCCCAATAGCATCACCTAATAAAAGATTAAATCCTTCAGATGCAGGCGCACTTTGCACAAAATATCATAGGTAAAGGAGAAAACACTGTTCCAGGGTGCAAAAAGACTGAAACCCATAAATTACAAAATCCAATATTTGAAGACTTGTAACAGTGTTTCATACTCAAAACTACATTCTTCCAATTTGTGAATTTTCAATTTGACAGTGGTTTCCAAGCATCCCCACACAGACACTACTCAAAGGAAAATTATCTTCCACCATCACAGTTCACGAAAGATCCACTGTGGTAGGCAATCCCTGTTTCCAATACAGCTAACCAGTCACTGACAGCTAGTTACAGCCTTGAAGTCCTTTTTCAAATTAATTCAAGACAAATATTGAAACATAATGACCACCAGGACAGTGGGAAAGTTGGGATCAAGTCTTCAAGCCATCAAGTCAAATTTTAGTATTATTCTTATCTTCAGAAGTACTGAAAAAAGTTTTCAGAGAAAATTAAACTATTAAAACAGAGCTTCACTGGTCCACCAAGAAAGTCAGACCCAAACTGGGATAGTTATTTGTACTTAAGACACGTATGCACATTGCTTTAACAGCTTAAGTGTGGATCTTGCAAGCGTGTCCAAATCTTAATCATTTCTTGAGGTTTTCTACTATGTACTAACATTAAGTTTGTGTAGGAACATATGTTATTTCTGTATTTCTCTTCAATATCAAATGTTTTGAAGCCTTTGTGTTTTTCCGGAGCAAGCCCAAGCTTCTGAAGGCACATTCCAGTATAAACGTCATCAATAGGGTAAAGGAGTACCTGGTCAGACGCATTATTAAGTCTTAATGCCAGATCACCAGAGTACAGAAACCCACCACCTCCTGCATATGGAGGATATGAACCTTCATAAACACTTTCTGGGATGTAGTACTTCAATTTTTTTTCTCTGTGAGGTCCAGCATCTTTGATCACATCGCCTATAAATAAGTCTTTGGCTTTGTCCTTTGTTAAGCTCTTCAAGTAATCCAGGATCTGATTGGTATTCACAAAAACATCATCGTCACCCTTAAAAATAAACTGGACATCTGCACAACTGCTGCTGACCCACTTGAGAAACAGCACCTCTTTCAGAGTTAAATTGAAGAAAGTGTCTCTGTAGTTCCAGAGGAGAATGTCTTGGTGGGTTTCACTTTCAAATCTTATCATGTCTGAAAGATCGGGGAAGTTATCTTCTGGTGGGGTCTGTCCAAGTAAGAAGACCCTTCTGACTGTCACATCCCCTGACTTGATTTCCTTGCCCCAGGATTCCCTAATTGCTTGCCTTCTATCAAAATGGGGTGTAAGTGACTTGATAGCCAGCAGCAGAAAAGGTTTATGTTTGCACTTGTTTGGCTGATCCATTAATAATGAGTAATTTCTACATCTCAAATATAACAGAAAGTCTTTGAATCTGTCTGGCAAGTTTGCAAAGTCACTAACCTCTGAAGCTACCCATGGGTCAGGGTCACAGGAATTGAGAACACTCGCATTAGCAACTAAGTTCTCTTCCACAGTCATATTGGAAAGCAAGGTCAGAATAGGGTTGTAAAGCAGCTCAAGCTTCTGCTGCTGCCTGTTCCAATATGCTTTGTGAGGAGTGTATTTCCTCCAGAACTTGCTGCGTGGTATAATAACACGTCCTTTTGCATTCTTCTCTTGGCTGCCACTTTTTGAGACTTCCACAATCACATAAATAAAGATGTTGACCATCATCAGAATTCCCAGCAGCTTTAATCTTCTGCGTCCAACACTCATTTCTCATATCTGAAAAGAAGAACAAAAACACAACATATTTTTATCTTTCCTATCAAGTTCTCCATCTCAAACCCACAAACTACTTTCAGACAAAGAATGTGCAAGTTAGTAACCCTAAAACCAGAAGCTACCTGCCACCACCCCCCCCCAAAAGGCGAAAACTAACCTACCTCTAAGATTGCACCTACTAGCTGTAGGTGTGCACAATAAACAGGTAAGAATGTAAAGTTACCATTTGTTACTTGGGAATTTTACATAACATTTTGCTGTCTCTAAGCTACCCAGCAGTTTTCGTTCCTCATTTAAGTCTCCTTTAAACACGGGTCTGTACAGTAATTAGAATCTGAGCCCTCAGCTTGGCAAAGGCAGAGAAACATTTTTTTTCCTGTTAGTAAGGTGAGCTTAAGGGTAAAGAATAAATTGCTATACGATAAGGTCAGTTGTTTTTAAACTAAGTTTCAAGCCTTCATACTTGCATTCTTATACTTTCTAACCACATAATAGGCAGAGCTGAATTTTAAAGCACACAATTAGTTTCTGTCCATTTCACTTGGCTGTTCCTTGGGAGAGAGGCTGACAAAACAGGCCAACTGCATTGCTGGTATTCAGATCTCTGCCCACAGAACAGAACATGAATTCTAGTAGTTTCTTCTCTCTCCAACTGGAAAAGGAAGTGAATGGCCCCAGAAAGTGGAAGTGTAATACAGAAGGAAACAGAAACTGAGAAGAAATGAAAAAAAGAGGTTTCCTATTCATTTAAGACCAGGAATTGTAAATGCACCCCTCCCTGTTGCAGCAAAGGTTATTCTGTGATCCATCTCCATTTTCTTACTGAGAGGAAACAGATCAATCTCTTTCTTCCACAGCTGTCAGAATGAAAGGTGCAAGGAGCAACATGAAAACAGGGTGCTCCTCTGAAGTGGCGCTTATCTGTTTATTAGGCATGGGGTATATCAATGTACAAGCTACACAAAGTTTAACAAGCCCTTTTAAGTTGGGAAATCACACTGGAAAATAATTCAGAATTAATAAGAAAGTAAGATTACACTGAAGTCAGATACACAACTCATTGCTGAAGATGCTTTCATTAGCCAAAAGTATACTGGAAAAACAGAAAAACCTCATTAAAAAGATTTGCAATCGCTGTTAAAAGGCCAGCTGCCAACACTGCCTCAGTGCTCCTGAAGTCACAGAACAACAGTAGTCAGGAAGGTACTCTTGAGAAGTACACCTTGTACTTGCTCTTCATCTTACTTCCAGTCATCACCAGGCACTTAAGCTAGACTGACCCTTGGTCCCTTCTGGTTTGACCAGTCTTGCTTTCTTCCACTCCTCAGCAAATGACATGCAAAAGTTAGTATAAGAAAGTGGCCAGTAAATAATCAGTAAACTCTTGTCCCCTCATTTGACCCCTGGATTGTCATTAAATCTAAAGGAGGGGGAGTACTTTGGAATTTAAATAAAAAGCCACTCCTAGACACAATGGACTACTCTGCAAAAAAAAAAACCCTGCTCTTCATTTGACATCATGCACCTGCATATTTATATTTGTATATACCCAGGCCAGATCTATGTTATTTAACATCCAGTTCTCAGGCACCTATAAAGTTTGTTGTTCAAACTTTATTTCCTGCTATACCTCAAAATGAAAACTGCATGTGGTCAGTGCCACCATTTAAGCTGAACTGAACTGTCAGAAAGCACTGGCTTGGCCATACAGAACTCACAGAAACTGTATCTTCCTTGTCCAGCTGCCACAGCGTCTTCCACTAAAACCAGATCATACACTGTTTTTCTTCCCTTCCTTCCCTTTCAGTACAGGGGAGAAGCAGCTGCCCACTGTTTTGTTCTATTCCATGCAGTTCAGCATGCTCACCAACTATAGCACTTCTCACTGGAACAAAAAGCTCCCCCCAAGTAACAGTTAGCAAACATGGGACTGTCAAGAAGCTCACTTTCCAGGATATCACGGCTTATCTGTCACATCCCCCAGCTACTAAGCTATGAGTATTCAACACCTCTAAGTCATCTGGATGCTTGACTGTCTTAAAGACAATGTGACACCATTTACAAAGACTTTATTTTAATCACCTTACAAAATCCTTTAAATCACTAAGTCTCTGGGTAAGCATTCCAATTTTGTAACAAGAACTTCCTTCATCTTCCTGGTTTTCATGTGTAGCCTTGCAATCTCCTGTAGCAAAGGAGGCTGGGAACCCACACAGAAGGATCTCCATTTACTGCTAGACTTGGTAGAGTCTTGCAAGATGACTGTGGTTCCATCACATAAAGCATGGTAAATGCTATCAGACCCACATGTAAGTACTTTCAGTATAACTTCGTCTCCTTTTTAAAAAGCTATCGAATATTGGTGGTAAAATTATTATTTCCAAGAAAACCTATGTAACAAGTGACAGTCACAATACAAATAAGAGATTTACAAGACATGAACATGCCCCTACAACTTCGCATGAAAGTATTCTTTTTGGTAATCGTAAGTTGTCTACATGTGGTTTTAGCAATCACAATGTTGAGTGTGCTGCATTTGTAATGCTGTTAGTGGGGTAGCTGGGTTTTTTGTTTGGGAGTAGTCTGTTGCTGGGTTTGTTGGTTTCTTCCCCACCCTCCCCCCCCAAGTAAACACACCAAAAGGTCTCAAGGCAAATCTCATTTCTTCATCTGCTTTGCTGACACCAATGATCCTGCCCCCCTACTCTGTTCTTGTAAGACCTCACCTGGAGTACTGTGTGCAGTTCTGGCGTCCTCAACATAAGAAGGACATGGAACTGTTGGAGTAAGTCCAAAGGAGGACCACGAGGATGATCATGGAACTGGAGCACCTCCCGTTTGAAGATAGGCTGAGAAATTTAGAGCTGCTCAGCCTGTAGAAGAGAAGGCTGTGTGGAGACCTCATAGGCCCCCTTCAGATACTGTAAGGCTGCTATAGGGATGCTGGGGGAGAGTCTCTTCATGAGGGACTGTAGTGACAGGACATGAGGTAACAGATTCAAACTTAAACAGGGTAAGTTTAGATTGGATCTGAGGAAGAAGTTCTTTATTGTAAGGGTGGTGAGGCACTGGAATGGGTTGCTCAGGGAAGCTGTGAGTGCTCAAGGCTTGGGCTGGACATAGCCTTGGGTGACATGGTTTAGTGGGAGGTGTCCCTGCCCCTGGCAGGGGAGTTGGAACTAGATGATGTTAAGGTCCTTTCCAACCCTAACTATTCTATGATTCTATGACCAAAGCACCAGCATGATGGAGATTTTATGCACACAGCAGTTTGTTAAGAAGCAGCATTGCAGAATACAAGACAGAGCTAATTTCCTACTTACAGCTTAGTGATAGCAATCTGAACACACTACAAAAAACTTTCTCCTATTCCAGTAATAGCTTCTCCTATCAGCTTTAATATTACAAAAATTCCCAGCTGCCTTTTTTTGACTATAAGAATGGAAGATCTGTTAGGAAAGCAAAAGCAAACTCAAAGTGACTGGGTTCATGCTTAAATCTATCCAATGTATTTTTATACTAAGTGCTGCTGAAGAACTGAGGCAAGCAACACAGAGCACCACTTCATTTGAAAAAATTCCTGCTGCTTTTAGACATTGAAAAAGAGGCTAGAACACTTAGCTACTACCATAGAAAGCAGAACACAACAGTAAACACTATGGATCAGTACAGCAAATCACAATACACACAGATCCTGAAAAATCAGAAAACACAACAGAAATAGATTTCAACTTCAGCAGGGAAGGTGAAGAGTTACCTACTCTCAAAGGTGATAAAACACAGCAGTTTCTCAACGCCCATTTTCAACCTCTCAGCCAGACTGATGCGAAGATCATTTTAGCAATCAGTTCAAGTTTGCACAAATCATCACATTTCTGCTTATGCAGCTTCCAGCTGCATGGAGTTCTATGTCAGTATCACTGCATACATAAAGTCAGTTTGTTCGAGGCCTTTAGAAAACATCCATGTGGCTAGGGGGAAAAAAGTTAACATTAACTATACTCTGCATAAAACAAGGTTCAGCTACAGAAACTGTATTTGGAAAGTTTGATTCTGCAGAAATGGAGGGGTGAGAAAGGAGGAGTTGTCCTCTTCAGCTCCACTCCACTCTTTTACACTTCACCCAGTAAAAACTAAGGGATTGATAGATGGGACCAGGTTTATGGAACCACAAAAGCAGCACCGGGTTCAAAAGATGGATGGGAATGGCAAGCTAGTGGAACCTGGTAAGAAAAATAGCTTCACTGTGGGAGCAGGCAGCATTAAATAAAACACAATGAACAACTGAACAGGTATCACAAAGAAGCTGTGAGCTACAAATAGATTCCAAACGCCCAAAAACCTTTAAGTCCAAACAACATTAATGCAAATAGTGAGGAAACTGTTCACAGGTGTTTTCTAAACAGTATTATTTTATGCTTTATCTCAAGAGTGAATGTATTGCAAAATCCTGCAAGGAACCTGTTCAGAAGTCTACAATAGCTGGGCTGAAATGAGAAGCAACAGAATCACCCTTCTGAGCTGGAAGGGATCCATTACGATCAAGACCAACTCCTAACTCCACAAGGGCAACCTAAGAGTTGAACCCATATATATCCAAGAGCATTGGCCAAATGCTCCTTGAAAATTAAGTATGCACACTGCATCTAGTCCCAGGATTTAATTATGCATGAGAGAGTCTTTTCTGAAAGCAAGACTTTACACAAACAGGGGCCATGATGCCTCATGACCAGGGTTACACTGGGAGGAGGTCAAACCCAAGAACAAATACATCCAAGTGTACCAACCTCTAATGAAGTGTACATGCGATATCAGTTTGAACTTCACACACACTGGAGTTGGGACTCTGCAGAATTTGATTAGCCCTGGTGTAGCACTTGATTTTCCATAATGACTTCACAAAGAATGGGAAGCATGTGATGACAGTTTTAACTTTTTAATTGATGCTACTAACATGTTACTATGCACATAAACAATCCTAAACCTCTACTGAGGTTTAGCTGTAGGAGACAGACCAAGAGGAAAAAGTAGAAGCTGCAAAGAATTGGCTAAAAAAACCAAAGTATATTTAGAAGTTCAGAAAAAGCAATCCTCCCTAGGATAGAGGCCATGAAACACAGTGGATTCAGAGGGTGCACTGACTACTCTTCTACAGCAAGATATCAAAACAAACACACCTAGATTTGCAGTCACTGTGTGCAGCCCATAATAAATCCAAAAAGGAACTCCAAAGATACAGAACTTGCTTCAACATCTCTATCGGAATCACTCCCCTGAACAATGCAATTTTTCTTTCCTACAGTTTCTAAGCAAGGGTTTGAGTTGTCAGTGATAGTGAAGTACTACGGTAAGAAAACGCTTTCAAAGACCAAAAAAAAAAAATATGGAAAATAAGAATTGTTCCTGAACAAAACACTTTCAAACTTTTGTAGCATGTCACATAGCTTTAGATGTCAAATTGTTCTGCTTTACCAAGGGCTGCTGTTATATTGGTTCAAGGAAGGTACTTGGCTTTCCTTTGCTTTGTTCTTTTAAATATAAAGCATTGAGTCTGGAATGGGTTGCCCAAGGATGTCGGGAATGCTCCATCACTGGCCGTGTTCAAGGCCAGGTTGGACAGAGCCTTGGGTGACATGGTTGAGTGGGAGGTGTTCCTGCCCATGGCAGGGGGGTTGGAACTAGATGATCTTAAGGTCCTTTCCAACCCTAACTATTCTATGATTCTATGTTAACATAGATGGTAAAACCTTCAAGGTAGCAGGTGCTCTTTTGGAAATACCATCAAAACAAAGAAGGGCACCCATGAGCATGAACAAAAGTGGCAAATTACTATTTTTTTGACAGTCAATGCCACAAATTTTAGCAATGAAGCAAAACCCCTCTTTCCTGAAGTCACACCAGTTCTGTATCTAACTTATTTCATTTTGCTTATATTCAGTGGAACACCCCCTGAGAGTTTAAAATGCCAGAGGATTAACTGGTTGCTTACACATTAACTGAGACATCATAAGACAACTTCAGGAATGCCACTTTCCTAAATGAGAACTTTTCATTTACTCTTAAAGTTTCTCTTTAACAACCTGACTGGCAAAGAATCATACATTCATACACCAAATATTGATCATACCTGTTGACTTTTATTGACATTTAAGTTCCCACCCAGGAGAGCCTCTAAGATACTCAACTGTATATTGAAGCATCTTCTGCAGCACTCTACAGTTTCACTCTACACAGTATCCTCCCCAAGCTCCCACTTGCAATGCAATGAGAGTATACTTATAGCATGAAATTGAAGAACAAGCCTTCAGAAGGCAGCTAAAAAAGGGAAAGCAACTGCAACTTCATGTATCTTTATACTGAGAAAAGTCATCTTCCTTGCTCATAAGTGCTGTAGCCCATTATAAATTATACAATCAGACTGCTGGTGACTATTTAAAGCTTAACACCTAAAAAGGTATTACTTGTTATTGCAGGCAGGTTCCACCATTTCCCTTTTCAAATAAAGGGGTAAATTTTGTTACCAGCACCACTGAGCATGAGCTAATGCAGTACTACTCAGCTAGGATCCCCAAAAAAGCAGCTTCAGGTCAGGAAGCGGGTTCACACATCACAACCCTCAACCATGAGTGAAGGGTGTTAGCTTCCTTTCAAAAGGCAGTGTAGCCTGGGGTAGTACAGTGGCCTGTGCTGCATTTCACTGCCCAGCACCAACATATACCACAAGCTCCTCCACCAAGGTGAGCAAAACACAGTATTCCTTCTCGTTACATGAAGAAGGAAAGTTCAAGGAGCAAATGGTAAGACAATGGCCATTTTCAAGGTTCTCACTCCATTTAAAAATAAGATTAAACGGTGTTTTAAATGTACCAACCACCAACTTTTTCTCTCCAAGACAAGTCCTTTGCTATTAAGACATTCTGCCTTTATGCTTTTACTTATGAATATTTATTAAACTCAAATCTCAACACGAAAGCTCATTAGCAAGCTGTGACTACCAGTAAGCAGTCTCAATAGCATATCATAGAGATTCGCAGCTAAGCAAACCACCCAAAAGCAAAACTCCCTTAAACCAGCTTGAACATTTAGCACTGACAATTAACAATCCCACTAGGAAAGGAATATTAGATAACACAATGTGGGCTACCTCAGGTGGCTCTCCTTCCCACTCTGCATATATCTGCATAAGCATTTCTGCACTCACAAAGTGCTCCACAACAGATGCAACCATAGCAGCAGAGCTGTGCTCCAAGGCACTAAACCAAACCTAGGCACACTCATGCAACCGCAGAATTAAAAGAACAATGTTTACTAGACTACCTGCTTCAACCCTCACCTCTTGCAGACATTCCAGGCTGTGGATCCACAAGCACCTGAACTGATCTAATTGCCTGACCTCTCCTTTTATCAGAGACTTTCTCCTCCTCCCTTTCTGATTTCCAAGAACTCAGGACTAATCCCTCCCTTCCACTGGCTCTGGTGCTCTGCCAGGCCTCTACATAAATCAGTTCCTAACATCACCAACCCAGCAGAAAATTAACAATGACCAGAGATGCACAACAGATAAGCACCACAGCAGCTGAAAGCACACAACAGAGTAGGGGAGCAGACAGATGACACCTCTTCATCAGGGATCACAACACATCAGGAACTGAGCCTTGGTTCTCGATTCACAATCCCATTCACCCTCTAATAAGAGGCTATCTAGCATCAGCAATGACATTACACTCAGCCACGTAACACCAGACTTTGAACAAACTGCACAGATGCAAGGTAAAACATGTAACTTCTCCACCTTCTTCAAGTCTGCCAGAAGCCATGACCCTGAACTGCAAATATCTGCATCTTCTACTGAAGATAGGAGCTATCCTGTGTTTTCTAAGAGGGCTGAACAACCCGTCTACATTATTTGACTGGCAAATCCAAGCATTAAAACTCCACTTATTCACTGGAGCTGACAAAAGATAAGATAATCCTTATTTCTTGCAGTTATGACACCTACCATTCTACTGATCCAGTGCTCAGCTATCAGGAATTTGGCAAAATAAAGCTCTAATTCAGGTATCCACCAGATCCTGCCACCTTTCTCTCCGCAGCGGCTAGCTATAACCAAGACCACAGCAGACTTGGGTCTCACCATGTGTCCTGGGGCTTAAGCAGTAGCAGTCATTTTTCTTCTTCTTAGTAGCTAGTGCAGTGCTGTGTTTTTGACTTTCAGCCTGGGAGCAGAACTGATAACACCCATGTTTTCAGTTACTGCTTGGCAATGTTTTGGTCTGACCAAGGTCTCTCTGAGTCTCATGCTCTGCCAGGAAGAAAGGGAAGCCGGGAGGAAGCAGAGACAGGACACCTGACCCAAACTGAACAAACTGGTATTCCATGACACAGCACATCATGCAAAGGATGTAAAAACTGGGGGCAGTTGCCCAGAAGGGTTAGTTCACTGCTCGGTCAGTCTGGGTATCGGTTGGCAGGTGGTAAGCGGTTGTATTAGCGTCCCTTGTTATTTCCCTCCTCATTATTATTACTGGTGGCAGCAGCAGTGGTTTGTGTTATACCTTAGTTACTGGGCTGTTCTTACCTCAGCCCATGAGAGTTACATTCTTTAAATTCTTCTGTCCATCCCCCTGGGTGTTGGGAAGCAGGAACTGTGCAACTGATTTACTGCTGGGCTTAAACCCGACCATGTAACTTCAAATTTTGAAACCTGATATCCCTTATAGCAGTTGCACATAGAGGACAACTCCCAGTAGTGCTAGAATGCAACAGCAACACTATGGTTCTGAAGATACTATTAAACACACCACAGGCCATACTTGGTCCCTCTAACCTCATGTGAGATGCTCCAGTTCTTCCAATATCAGTTCTATTCAGGGCTCAAAAGACTGAGAAACACCACAGTTTTATACTACGAAGATATTAAGAGCTTCAGGCTGTTATAAAAAGTCTGTGCTATTTTCAGCTTTAAAGAATTTGCACACTATTTCTAGCAACACACAACCAGATCACTTTTTTCCACCTCAGGACTATGCAAGTTCACTTTTACACAATAGTAATTAAAATCATAACAGGAACTGGCAAATATTGAACAGTTACCAGCATTCTGCTTCTGCAGAGCCACATCACAATGGCTACCAACTAATAATAGTTCCTCTTTTCTGGGCTCTTCAAGCAGCACAGTCTGAAACAATGTTCCAGTTGAAGGAAAGTTAGAGAGGTAACACCCAACACAAAACACCAAAAACTGCAATGACATTCAGAGCAGCTGATGTTTAGCATTAATTTAATTCCATATACCTGCTTTGAGTCATCTTCCAGCATATAATAATGATGCTGGGGAGGGACTCTTCATTAGGGACTGTAATGACAGGACAAGAAGTAACATGTTAAAACTTAAACAGGGGAAATTTAGATTGGATACAAGGAAGAAATTCTTTACTGTGAGGGTGGTGAGGCAGTAGAATGGATTGCCTATGGAGGTTGCAAATGCTCCATCACTGGAGGTGCTCACGGCCAAGTTGGACAGAGCCTTGGGTGACATGGTTTAGTGGGAGGTGTCCCTGCTCATGGCAGGGGGGTTCGAACTAGATAATTTTAAGGTCCTTTCCAAACCTAACTATTCCATTCTATGATTCCAATATTTTAATACTCAAAGACACCAGTGCAACTTGGACATGGAAATTCAAGATCCAAGTAAATAGCAAGACCAGGGAAGGATGTGCTTCTATTTTCTTAGAATGCAGCCCAAAGCATAAAGAACTACCAAGTTTGAATAAAAGACAATTTAGCTTCATATTCTGCTTCCCACTAGTCATCTTCAGCACATTTTGCTCAAAGCACATACCAAAAGCCCCAAAAGCAAGCCAACCAAAACCTACACCCAAAACCCCCAATGGCACAGTGAAGCATCTCTCTAGTAATACTCATCTGGTTTTCTGCAGTAAAGTATTAAGAGGGCCAGGAACTGCATTTAGAGCACATTTTATTACTGCTATTGTACCTAATCTCACTTTGTCAAATTCTTCTTTGAATGCATTTCAACTTTTACAAATTCCACGGGTGATTAATTTCCCACACAGTAAGAACTTGGAATTACTTGTTTTTCTATTATCACACAGGAGGGGAACTCTTGGAAAACAACATAAAAAAATTGTAGTTATTTTCTCTATGTACATTTACCATACCAGATATAAAACAAAACTCTGTCCTCTGTTCCTCCTTTACTGTGATAAAAGTCCTAGCCATTTTATTTCTGGAACTATTTTGCACTTCTGACCAACCTTGTCTTCCCCACATATGCACTCTTCTGTTACATCATTTTCTGATACAGCAACAACAAATAAGCATTTAGCACTTCAAGCTCACAAATAAAAGATCTGTGGAAACAGCTTTAGAGCCATGTATCAATGGAGCTGGGTATAAAGCGCAAGGGACACAGTATACTCAGTCTTGCCGAGCTTTAAATAGAGACTACTTCCAAAACAACCTCAAAATTTGGGAAAGAACTTTCCCACACAGAGCTCTGTGTATTCTCATTAGCTTAGGAAGCTGCCTCATTTGAAACATCTCCATATGTAACTGGTTGTCCATGATCCTCACAGCAGGCAGATGATGCTGAGCTTTGGCCATTTAGTATATCAGTGAAGTCATCACTGTCTTGTAACTCACTATGAAGTTGGATCTTCTCAAATTAGTTTCCAGCACTCACAAGTTTTACCACTGAAATTAACAGTAATCAATACTTGTTTTGGCTGTGAGCTAAAAAGACTAACTGGATCTGAAGCCTCAATATTCCAAATATTAAACCTAGTTAATCTTGTTACTCCCACAACATGTCCTACAATTTAAGGGAATGAAGCATACACTACATGGAATCATAAGCAATTTAATCAGTTTTGTGCTACACCTCTTAGTTTGCTTCTGTTACATCCATCCTCAGATGGATTCTGCTCCTCTCTTTTGAGATAGGCTGATGAAAACAATTAGTAAAATCTTTGTAATCTACATTAAAATAAATCTGAAACTGCCAGAGGAATGGAGGATTGTTAAACTGTTGACAGTCTTTCAATGAAACAAGCTTTTTTTTTGTGGTCATCTCCCCAGTTCCATCCTTTGCCTTAAGGGTACCGCTTTCTGGTTATTCACCATTTTCCACTCCACCTAACCCTCATCCATATAACTCATCTGCTTTACAAAGCAGCTTTACAACGCATATGATAAAGTTAAGCCACCAGCTGTCTTTTCAAGTCTGAAAATGGTATGGAAGAACTGAAGCCTCTTACACGAAAGAAAGCCATCTCCAAGCACGGAAGTCACCCTAGGCAGAGGGAGAGAGCTCTCCATTGTGCCCCCTCCTTTCCTTATAGCCATTTGTAGCTCTGTTTCTACAGAAGGGTTTTCAAATGTGCTCTTGCTTTGAAATAATGCCTCTCAGCTTCACTGGTAGTTTTCAGAGAGCTCTACATTGCCAGGGGCAATCACAACAAAAACTTGTGCAGCAACAGCAACAGGAGAGCTACCTACAGACTTCAGGAAATAACTGCACCGCTCATTCTCAATTCATTTGGCACATCACATTTGCAGTCACAGGGATAAGGGCTTAGAATCAGCTTCTAAAAATATGCTGAATAAACATATGTCTGCACACAGATGGGTGAAAAACCCTGGTTTCCAACTGAGATGGTGTTAAAAAACAGGAAAGATATAAACTGTTGCAACTTCCCCACACAGAAAAATGTCTCGCTCTATGTGGCATTTAATCCAGTATTCTATAGAAACTTTTTGTTTCTTTAGTAATAAATACACTTAAGACAACCAGATCTAATGAACACATACTATTCAATCCAATGCTAATTTACTGGCTTCAATACAAATCTGCAAGATGTTGTAATGTAGTACTGATGAGGCTCATTGTTTTAATCAAAACGAGGCCTGCAAAGTTGTTTTCAACCAGCCAAACTTTTGCCATCAGCCAAAGAAACACTATGGTGAAAAAAGAAAGAATTCCTAAACACTGGCTGACTTTATCAAGCACAAAAGCAACAGTCCATACCTAAACAGCTCTCCCTTCTCATTCATTCTCGTAAGAGCTACCATTTTATGAAGATGACATTTCAAGAAGCCTATTGGGATTATGTTTCCTATGGTGGATTGAATGCATTAAGGAATAACGTAGAAATTAACATCACCATTGCAACTTCATAATGTTATACAAACATCTCATGAAGGCTATGCAACATAGAGATCTTAGAAATGAAAGAAAACATAACCTTATGCTTTACAGAAATTTTAAGTGCAGCAGTACATAAAATACATGGCATTTTCTCCAAATACAATCTAGACTTGTAACTTACAGTCCAGTTTTGTGAACCATTGATATTTTAAATGAAGGAACAGGTTTCTCCACACAGGCTGAGTGACTGTCATCTGGCACCACGTAAATACAAATGAAATGGCTTAATTACGTAAGCTATACTATCTCATGCTTCCTGTGATCCACAGAACACCTTCCAAACATTCTAGGCAGCTGCTTCAAAAAAAGCCTGTGCAGTTACTACATACAGAAGGAAGACACAAAGACAATAAAGTCACCATGTGACCAACATAAGCTACAGTTCTGAAGTGAAATAACAAAGCAAGATGCCACTTGCAGCCTCTCAAACCTCATCCAAGTCACAACCACAACCAAGTAGAGCGAACATGTTCCAACAAGGTTCTTCTATAGCATAAACCAGATTTGACCAACCTCCGTCACCAGGTCTCAGGTTTCACCAAGACTCCAAATCGCAGGGATTAAGAGTCTGTCTTCACTAGCTAAGAACACCATCCTACAACCTTGCCAGCAGACAATCAGATTATCATTGAATCCAACTCCTCTAGGTACAACGCAGACAGACCCTGCAGCTATCTGAAAAGATCTGTGAGCATGACAAACATTTCAATTTCTGTGACTACTACTACCTCAAGTCAGCGGATTTATTCTCTGCAGAGTTTTGCTTCTCAAAGCAATCAGCTAACACAGGCTTAAAGGCATTGCTCACAGTAGGTATATTAGGATGAAACTCAAGAAGTCATCTTGTCAGACGCTGCTACAAAAAGGTGGGGAAATTCCTACTACACTTAAGTTTGCAAAACCATAATAAGAATCCGAAACTCCTCACCCCTAATAGCTTACTTGATTGCTGTTCCAAGACTGTCCCGTCAGCTTCCAACTGTGGCATTAAGATTGAATAGTCTTTTATTTACTGCTAAATCACAGGTTCTGAATATCAGAATCCCAAAATCTTCTTCAAAGTTATACTACTGGGCTTCCTGTCACCCTTTTTGACTAATTCCAGGCTTCTTCAGTATGAGAAGTTACCAGAACATCACCTTACCCTATTAAAAATAACATCTATAAACTAGACATTATATTGACTTTTATCTTTCTGCTCAAGCATTGCAGCAACACCCACTGCATCAAACTATCATTACAAAGCAATTAAAGAAAACAAGTTATTTTTCATTTCATTAACACCAGTTTATGTGAAATTCTTGCTCGACAGATTGATACCACCAGATCTCCACTATCTCAAACTGAGTATTTCCAACCCTAAATCAAACTGATAAAAGTCACAAAACCTCCAAGAGGAAAGTAATCTATTTTTTTCATCCATTCTTAATTAGACAACTACCAGTAAATCACTTAGATCATTACAACCACTACCTATATGTTGTTATAGATGTCCACCTCAAAAGGTCTGGGTTAAGATGACATTTATACATTAAGTACCTGTTGAATTCAATGCAAGTTATGTCTAAATAGATTTTTTTTAACCTGTTCCAATTGAATCCTTGGATTTTCTGAAAGAATGTTTGTATCGGAATTGTTTTAAATATTTCTCTAGAGGATCAAGGTATACGCAAGGCAAGGCCCCTGGTCATCAGAAACAAGTGGATCTATAAATTCAGTCCCAGGTTTAAGGTATATTTCAGTTTTTCTACTGGCATGAACTACTGGAGTTTGGTTGTGATTTTCTAGGGATGAAAAATGACTTCATGATTTCCAGGGATTAAAAATAACAATAGAGCTCCACATGAACCCCTCGCTTACACAGGACAATTTAAACCATGGCAGTGTCTCTACATCAGTGCATTATGCCAATATCACCATTCTATGCTGTCATGCCAAACATTTATGAAAGTGTTCCTAAGTGCATGCAAAACCACAAAAAACACTTGAACCTAGTGATAAAAGTTGGGGCTTTTTGTTTAAGAGTAAAAAGGATCTGGGTTAATTGGTTTGGGGTAGTTTTTTTCTACTAATTGAGATTGTACACAAACTTGTCACAGTCTAAGCCCAGACAGTAACTTGCCATAAATACTACTAATAAAGGTTAATACTTCAGTATTTGAGTGCCTGCAGTAGTAAAAGTACCTGTTTTCCCCAATCTAGTATTAAAAAAATAAAAGTAAATAAAAAGAAATTCACATATTGTTCTAAGGTTAGTTCAAGCTTTAGAATTACGACATTGTGCAGTTTGTTGGGAATAACCCTGAGGTACCAACTTCTGATTTATGAACTTCGGATTTTTACGTACCTTTGAGAAGGCTTCAGCTTGAACAAGTAATAATCAAGAGAAGAGGTTTAACTGGGTGGCAGAAGAGAAATATTTCTCGGAAGAAAATTAATTTAATTCATGACATCGATTACAAGTCAGTTGGTACAGTTTCATAGCAGTTTAAAACAGTTCCAGTCAGGGCTGACATATTCCTGTAATTTACTCCTTCCCCTGTAAACTGCACATTCCCATCCCACTTTTGCACTGATACGACTCTGATGAGTCAGTTCAGGCAGCGAAAGAGGATGATACAGAACCTAACAAAGCAGCAATTAGTTTTCAATGAGTTCACATCGCCAGATTTGCTTGCTGCTGTGTTGCACAAACACCAGTAACAGTGCAGAACAAAGAAGACTCACGCAGCCCAGATCACAGATCCCTCCTCATCTTACGCTTTCACGTACCAGCACACCGCTAACCCAGCATGACGCTATTGATGCTGTTCCCACCTTCATCCACAGAGATCCCCACAGGCAAGGGCAGACAAGCCCGATCCATCAGAAGCAGCTAGCCTGGCTGGCAAACTCAACAACAGCAAGACACACCCTGGCGTTTGAATTTCTCTAACATTTCTTGTTATCAAGTCAGTAGGTTAGCAGTGAACCAGCATGACCCACCCAGTTCCGCTACTCCTATTGTGGTCTGCTCTTTGTTAAGGGGTTCATTTAAATTTGAGTATTATTGTAATTGCTAGAAAGCTAAGAAGTGAATAATGAACTGCCCTCCTGTCAGAAACTTAGTAGTACTTCGATCAACACTAGCTCTGGTAATAAAAAATGAGTAACACATTGTTCATTGAAAGCATCAATCAGGTTTGCATTTATAAAATTAATGTCAGCTGGACAGACAGGAGGTCTTACATTTGAAATAAAAAAGGTTATCTAGTGCTCCCATTCAAGATGCAGATAACCATAATTTCCACAAACAAGACTATTGTTCTCCTCCTGGCATCTTTTCCAGCTTTTATCTTCAAACCATTAATTAATACTGCCTTAACCATATTCCAAACACCTTCACGTCTGCATAGAGACCATTCATTATTTAGTCAACAAAGCCATTCTGTATGCACCATGCTTCAAGGTCACCAAAATTTTACTGCTATTTTGTCTTCTTACCCATGCTATAAAGTCAGACATAACCCACACTACTAAAACCATGTTTCAAAAGCAAGGTTGGTGTAACTTGCTGTGCCTGATGAAGTTACTGCCCCTGATTACCACTGGGTAATCAGTAATAAAAATACACTGGTTTGAAAACCAATGCTACCAGGGCAGCCAGTGGATGGGTGACAGGTTACACAGCTGGGACAGCCATCTTCCCAGCCATCTCAAATCATGTTTCCCTACAAGTGCTATGCCATTACTCCATCAAAAGTAAATGCAAACCAAACCCATACTGCGAACATTCAGGTAAGCATTCTGGGATCTGCCTCTGAATTTACAGCACTGAACTAAATAAATGTTAAAGAACGCAGAACCTACCTTTTAAAATGCAAACACATAAAAAGCCTTAATTGGTTTTGGTTTCAAGTGTAATTAACATGTACACGGGAAAAAAATTTAATCTTTCTGAAGAAATCATTTAAAGTTCAGAAAATCACTGGGTCTGTAAGTAGGGAAGTTCATTTTCCTCCTTCAAACTTGTAAGATGTAAGATACAAGCCTCATTGCAACCCAATGCTGCAAATAGGTACAATTTCTCCAGCAGTTTTAGGCAGCTAAAGATTCATGTAAGTACCAGGAGGATTTTGTAAAAGACCTTTAAGCAGGTTAGGCAGCTAACTCCTGGTTTTGTTAATGGCAGATAAGCACATAACCCAATTAGACACATCTAAATCCAAGCAGGAACTACCAGGAAGTTGTGATGCTCCACCGCTGGTGGTGTTCAAGGCTTGGCTGGACAGAGCCTTGGGTGACATGGTTGAGTGGGAGGTGTCCCTGCCCCTGGCAGGGGGTCAGAACTAGGTGATCTTAAGGTCCTTTCCAACCCTAACTATTCTATGATTCTACGTATTACCTTCACACCAATGCAAAGTATCTACTACATTTGAGTGATTTGAGTAATCAACTTTAAGCTGTTTTGTATGTCTCTTGTTTTTATTCAAAAGCAAATCAACAATAAGTTTGCAATACCATTCTCCATTCCAAAGACAGCCTTCCATTACTGTTTCCTAACATTCAAATATTAGATTAAAAACTAACATTGCTCAAGTAAGATGAAACAGCACTAAATTCACGGTACAACCTGACATTCAGCCATACCACTCCTTAAACCATGTTAAAATAACCCTTACCCTTCCCCAGAGCATGAATTCCCATATTTAGAAAGCTCACTATGTTTCATTACATATAATCCCCCAAAGACAAGCAAACATAAAAGATTTTCACTATCTACTTGGTTGCTCAGTTGAGTTCACAGCACAGCTGTACAAACAGACAGAGGGGCACTGTTGTGCTACACCACACAACAACCTGCAGGCACAGAGGAAGACAGAAGCACTGCTTTAGCAGCTATACCTCAGAACTGCACCAACCTACATGAAGATGCTGACAGCAGGAAACCCGGTGCAGGCTGAATGGCAGCTCTCTGCGGAAGCTGAGTATCCCACACATGTACACACACTTTGGTGGGGCACATCATCTTCCAATGCCACACTGTTACTGTAAATAGCATGTAAATATGCACATCCTCTGGTGGTTCATAAACCATCAAGAATTAATCTCTTATAGAAATGAAATAAAACTAGTCATCCACACACAAGAAAAAATAATCCAAGATTCTTTACTCACTCGAGTTAGGTAGTTGATTTACAAATGAAGTGATTTAGTCAAGTCACTCTCAGAGTAACTCTTTTGTGAGTTTAAAATTAAGCATCTGTTAAATTTCAGAAGTTATTTACAAAGAGGATCAAAACTAGCTCCAAATTAAATGCTTTTCAACACCTGCTATTGTATTTCTCTCAAACAACAAAGCTATCTTAACCAACTGCTCATGTAAATTGTTTCACCAATTCTCCCTTTAAAGATTTCATCACCACACCCTTTGTACTGGGATTCTTGTTATTTAAATGTTAATTGCCTCTCATGAGACATTAACTCAGTAATTCTTTTGCACAGTTCATCACAAGACATTTTAATGACCCAGTCTTCTCACTGGGTTTTACATGACCTGGAGTTTCGGGGAGGGTTTACTTACTAAAGTCCTAGAAGGCCCAATGAAATCAGTGAGAAGAATGCAAGAGAAGCACAGGATCAAGCCCAAGACTTATCAGTTCTTCCTATGTAAAAAGCAAAATGTGCCTGAATAGATCATGCAGGTTTCCCCACCACAACTTTCATTTGTTTATTCATTCTATGCTAAAATGATGGGAAGGGCATTTCATTGTATCATCATCTTCTCTTGTTTATTTTTTGCTGGGTTTTAAGTTCATAAGGATTGTGCAATGCAACTCTAAAGTAGTAGACTGATAAAAACATTTAAATATGTATCTGTGAGGCCAGAACATGGCATAACAGGGTGGTTGCATTAGTAATTTTTATTAACTGCACTCACAGACACATACCCTTCTCCAGACCATGCAAAGTATTTATCTGAACATAGCCTACAACATATCCTAGGAACATCAAATACTAACCCTGTGATTTCTCAACAACTGCAGTTTCTTCCTCGACTAACTGGCAGCACTTCGGTTAAAAATGTTATTTTACAACCATAAAACGTTAAAGTATACCTGAAAAAGGTTTTTTTAAAGTTTAAATTCAAAATGCAAATAGATGCCTACTTGCTTCAAAATTACTCATATGCTTCTACTGTATAGTAACAGAAAATAAAATAGACATACTAGGCAAAAAATCCCAAACTGTTCACCTATGAAAGGGACAAAGACTATTTAAGGCTTTTGAAAGGTGTTCAATCCTAATGACCTTCCAGGAACATTAACATGAAAACTATACACCTTAAAAAGGCTCATTATTTTAATCAAATACACCTTCCCACACCCAATATTCTGTGCTTCCTATAAAAATACACCAATCTAAATTAAAAAGATTATTAAGACCTTGTTGCCACAGTAAGCATACTTTTGCCAAGAGCTCCCCTCTGGCCTATCCTTGGCAGGGTTTTGAATTACACAGTTTAAAAGTTTAAGTGTGTGACAAACCCATAAGAAATCTACCAAGCTCTACTATTTAGACCCACATACTTCAACTGAAAGAAAAGTTAATGAGATGTTTACAGCAGGAAACACAACTGAATGCAGTAAAAGAGAGATCTGAAACATCAACCCTTGATGCATTTCTGATAGCTGTTCAGTCACTTTCCATCAAAACCCACAAGTGTGACAGCACATAGGAGCAGCCCATCAAGAAACTTTGTTAAGTTTCACAAACTGTCTGAAGCAAAGATTTTACAAGATAATTTGATACATTTTTGTCAAAAACTGAGTAATCTGCTGAAAAAGAACAAGTTACCATAGAAATTGGCTGAGGATTTTAGTTGATACTGCACAATCTTTTTCCTTTAGTTAATTTTGAGAAATACAGCTATACAGATTTCAGCCAAGTGCATTTACCAGTGACAAGCCATCCCCGCTTTCTGACTGTTGTGATAATGACAATATTGGCTGTGGTAGGAGACATATGACTACGTTTTGTGTTTCAACACTATCAGCACTGACATAGACTGTCTTTTATCACCCCCCGTTTGTTCTTTAAGCGGCTTCCTGCAGCCAACAAGGAAAAATCACTATCAGAGCTAGTCCCACTATAAAACCAGCTGCACCAGGTGGCAGTAAAATGACAACTGCTAATGGCCTTAGCATTGACAAATCATCGTGGAGGAGTACTCCTCTGAAAGACTGTTCTCCAAGAAGTCCAATGGGTAGGCATGAAGATGAACACTCAAATCCTGCATTATTTTTTTTCTTCCATATACATAATGTGCAACTTGTTCATGCAGGCAACTGCACATACTTTTTCAGCATAGAATATAAAGCCACTTTACACACTTCTCGTTTTTCATTAAAGCCTTTCTACGCAAGCACTACTTTTATACTGATCTCAGCAGCATCGTCATTACCCAGATGGATTTTAAAAATTTAGGAGGTGCTTACAGGCAACAAAATTTTTGACCACCAGTGACATTGTGCTCATTGGAAACAATCTCTAGGGAAGTTGCTGAGCTGTATCTATTATGAGACAGGGCATCATCGGATGGCTAGCTAGCACTCCCTAATACATGACCTTCAAAAGAAGTCCCTTCAGCAGTGTTACCTTGCTGCTGTACTTTGTTTTCCTCATCTATTTATAGTACAATGGGAAAAGAAGCAAGCAAAAACCCAAGCAAAACCAGTTCACAGGTGATAAATGCCAAATTCTTATTTCTGATCACTTCATGCAGTGTCTGTAGCTTTCATATAGCTGTACAACAGTACTGCACAACATCTCCAGTGCGAAGTTGCATGTTCAAAGCAAGCAGCAAAATCAGTGTTTCCTTTAAGCCAAAGGATTTTGATTCTAACCAACAGCACTGTATTTTTAAATACAAGACAAATATTCTATACCTTAATTCATCTCCACTGCAATTTTGTTTTTAAGAGTCTGCTCAAGTTACTTACTTGAAAAATCACAAATCAGAAACACAGAAATCAAAACAAACCATCAGAAATTACATCTGCTGAACGAGAAAAGCTGATTCTTCGTTTTGTTTCCTCCACGCATTTGGTAATAATTCAGAGCTAATTCAATTCCCCGGTGGTTTCAACAGGCATCAGGCTGGATCCCGAAGGTGACAAGGCGTCAGTTGCCAGCAGCCAGTTCATCATCCGAGCAAAGCACCGGCTGTAGCTGTACCACTCACCGGAGAGTGTGATCTCTCCGCTCACCCCACCCATGCACACACACTCCGTGACACCACGAAAATCTGCCTGACGCAAAAGCGGAACCGCAACAAGAACAAGAAACCGTTTTGAGCAACACTTCAGGAGATACCCAAGTTCGAGGCTGTCCCTCGTTAAGACAGGAGAGGAATAATTAACCAGAAATTTCCTCACAGGAGAACGCTATAATCATGTTTCCTCAACAACCTTCAGATTATATATTCGGCATGTAATTTTATGCATAGATCCTTCCACGTCCACATTAAACTCTTCTGTGCCCAAACCCACTTTGTGTCTAACATAAAAAGAAAGGGGGGATGGAAAAGCCACCCAACCGAACCAAGTAAGCTCTTACTCCGCATAGTTAAAACTAAACATTAATGTTTAATAATCAACTCCAACAGCACTGAGCATTTTGGGAAGTCGGCCTAAAGGGTTACACGAATAACTTTCACCATAAATTTTTGCAGGATGACTAATGAATTGCGAGCTGCAGTTTGGCCACAATCATAGTGAGTAACCTGAAGTCCTCTCCTGACGGGGAACGGCATGTCTCAGGAAGTTCAAAGGGCTAGAAAGCATCATCTCGTGATATATTCAGGCCAATTCTATCAAAAAATACCATTTCCCCACTTTCAGGTTCCCCGAAGTCCGTAGCTCAGAGCCACCACCACAGCACTGTAGCGCGACTGCAACATCCGAACGCTTCGCAGACATTAATCATTAACCGACTGGGTTAAAGCCGACTAATTAGCTGACCCCACGAGCTGTGTGAGGCTTCCAGTTCCTCCACTCCCCCCCCCGAAGAACACCCGACGGGCGCTACCGTGCCCGCGTCCTCCCCTGTCCCTCTCCTCCAGCCAAGGGGAGGACTGCAGCAGCACCCAGCACTGCAGCAACCCACGTCCCAGGTTTTCTCTGGAAGAGAAAAAGCTCCAGCACCAGCTCCTCCTCCCCACCTTAAAACAAACGTATAAAAACAAACAAAAGAACCGTCGACGAACGCTCAACGCGGCTGAGCCGGCTGAAGTTGCACCCATGCCCACAGCCCGCGCCTCTCCCTGGCTCTCACCGAGTTCGTTGCAACATGTGCCGGCTGCCGATGCTCCTGTGCGCCAGGGCACAGATTCCGCGTCCGCGCGGCTTAACCCCACCCTTCCCACCGCCTGTGGCCTCCCCCGCCGGGAGAGGAGAAATACATTGAAAAAAGGGAAAATACACTGAAAAAGGATCCAAAGTAAACGTATACGTCTCTGACTGTTCGCTTCCCCTCTGCTTGCATCTATCAGTACACAAGCTACGAAGAAGAAAAATCTCACGATGGGGAAGGGTAAAAAGGTAAAAAATAAGCAGCAAATGATGGGGTTTCCCTTCTCCCGCCGCCCCGAGGAGGCAGCGCTGCCACCAAACCTCCTCACGCACGTACCTTGCCAGGCAGCCGCGGGGCTCTGCCGGGGTGCTTCCTGCCGCCGCCTCCACGTCCACCATGCTTTAGTCCGGCAGCCTCTTAACCCGGTGAGGGTGTCCCCCCTCCCCGGCCTGCCGCCCTACCGCGGCCCCAACACTCGGCGGAGCCCCATGCTGCGGCCGCCGCGCTCCGCCAGACCCCGCACCGGGCGTGGGCTCCGCACCTGAGCGTGATGCCGGAGCGGCAACCGCGGAGGGTTCGTCCCCTCCTGTCCCGTCCCGTCCCGTTCCGCCGCTCTCTCTTTGGGGCGGGCGGACGGAGCGGGGCTGGGAGCGAAGGGAAAGGGCGCGGAGAGGGCAGAGTCGCCCCGATGGAGCCCTCCGGGCCCGGGGTTCCGGGGCAGCCACCGCCGGCGGCGCGGGACGCGCTCACTTGTTGCCCTGTGGCACAGCCGCGCGCTTCCCCTCCCGAGCGAGCCGGGGCG